>APFE030170234.1:0-31807 GCA_000404065.3 Pinus taeda | reverse complement strand
TTTAGCAAAATGATCAAAGATAAATGTCCAATCATATTTGCAAATAAATAATAAAGTTGCACATGGGAGCACACGGTAAGCAAATGCAAATCTCCAATTATATACTCTTAAAATGGGTGAACATACTAAACATATATATTTGTGATAAATTTTCATTCTTGATTGATGAAAAAAATGAAATAATATGTCTTCATTACTTTTACACATAGTCCACAATACAAGGGGAAAAACATTTTAAATTGGAGCCTAACGATCCAATATATGTTATATGTTATAAATAGTTGGTTAGTATTTTTGAAAGTTCAATAATTAAACTAAGTGGCAAGGAACACTAGCTATGCTGTCTTATTTTTAGAAAGAATAAGTTTGTTTTTAGTTTATAAGAGATTTTTAAAAATAATTGATAACTATGCACGTTGTTTTTAGAAAGAATGAATTTGCTCTTAATTTACAATAGATTTTTGAAAATAATTGGAGAGAAAAGATTGTCTCCAACACAATAAAGTTGAGATATATTTTCGACCAGTTAATTATGCCGTCAAGATAATTTCTATATTTGATATAACATTATTAGATTGATGAATATGTTTTTTCTACATTTCCAATTTGTTGGTTTGGTCTCAGGGGAGGGTCCAGGACTATGCCGAGAAAGATGAGAGTATAATTAGCTTACACTTAGAAGAGTATATTGCTGGTCTGTGAGACGCAGTTTGTTTCTCTGTCAGTGAGTGTCATAGTTAGTTCGAGCAGGGTGTAGGGTGTAGATTTGGCACCGTAGGATGAGATGCTCCCAGAGATTAGGAGACCCTCGCTTTTCTAATCGAAAACAAAGGTAGAAAGTTATTGCAAGTACTCCAAGACGCTCAAGCACTATCCTTAAGAGTACCCCGTCTTTGAAAACAGGGAAAACCCCAGCCGGAGCTCGAAGACATCAAAAGATTTGGAAGACAATTAGAACCTCGGGGAGAAAATAGATAAAAGTGAATTCATGAAGTCTGTGGCGAAATCATATGACCTCACAGAAGAAGGCCTGCTGATGGAATTTGAGATGAATAAGTTTCATTATAGACGAGAAGATGATAAGATATGGTACTCGCTGCCTCATGTTCCGGGACTTAATAATGCCTGCCCTATGCCTAGAAAGGCTGTACCAGGATTATATGAGGTCATTAATAGGTTCTGGAATTCTTTCAAGTAGTATAATTTTGTTATGGGGTTATCAACAACTTCATTATGTACCTGGAACCCATTAATATTGCTCAATCCATTGGATATAGCAATTCGGACGTCCTGTACTATGATTTCGCTATGAAGAGCGGTGGCTCGTATTATAAATATCGTTTAGGCTGTAAAAGGGACCTATGGCGCTAATTACCATCAAAACTGCATGGGTTGTTGGCATTATGGACACACATACTGTTGTTTAGAGGAGACCACGTGGACAGGAGACGAATATTCAAGACATTTGTGTGAATTTGCCTGATCGGATTGGAGCATATTCCTATCTCAATGAAAATTATTTGAAATCCTTTGTAATTATGATATGTTATTTCTTTGTGATGTTTAAGAAAGTTCATGTTTGTCATTTTCGGTTTTTTTATCTCTCTCGGTGATGTTCAAGAAGGTTCATGTTTGTCTGCTTTTATTTTATTTTTTTATTTGCGTTGGGGTTATCTAACTCAATATTATGAAGGTGCAGTTATTTGGTTAAAATTCAAGGATCTAAAAAATAATTAATGAAACATCATAATCCAATATAAAGCTAAATAGAGATGGGACTAAAATGCCCAGTATGTATATGATTTTAGAGATGGAAAATGATATTCTTTGTATCTGAGAGGATTATGGGGTGAATTTTTATACTAATTATTTTAATTGTAATGGATTCATTTTAAGTATGGATCTAACATGAGTTAGGAGAGATCAAATTTTTGTAAGTGTTATTAGAAATCTGAAGAAATGCGCATAGAGAGATTGCAAATAAATCACATATCACATTGTGATCTTATTCATCACAACAATTACATATATATAAGACATAACACACTAACTTCAACATATCTAGATCATGACTACAACTCACACATAGGAAACCGACTACTTCTATATTGACACCTAGGGACTCACAATGACAATTATACATCTATATTCACACCTAGGGACTCACAATGACAACTATACATAACATGGAAGAATTACTTCCAACATCCCTTAATGCTTACATGGAAAACATTGAAAACACATATTACAACAACAATATGATATATGCCCCACTGGTCTTCGTGAGAACTTACAACCACTTTCAAATCTCACAAACATCGCTCTTTCTTCATCACCACATCTTCAAGCTGTCATTTGATCTCCATTTAGAACATAACTGCTTTTGACCATTATTGACGAAATTTGTACAATTGGCGCTTCTGAACTACCCCGAAGAATAGCCTAGATACTAAATATCTCTATGGACATGCTTCCATACTAGTAGTATGCATCCAAATACATACTTCTAGTTATATAGGTAAGTTGTCTATGTATTGAGCTTATCCAACAGTCTATCATATAACTAATGTTTTTTTATATACACACTTACACACTCATAAAAATATCTTGTAACTAATAGTCTTGAAGCCCTTAACACAACAAGATCAACATATAGCAAAGTCACTTAAACAAGTCAATGATGTATTCTCTAGGCATCGAAAAATATTGAAAACCATTAACTTGAAGATGATTTTCTACTCATTAACTTGTCTTTCATATAATTACATTAAAATCATGATAAATTTAGATATGAAACCCTACACACTAAAACAATGACCCACTACTAAGCTCATAGAAGACATTAGATAAGATCGTCGGAGTTTGCCCATATGCCATATTCAACTTCAATTCTTCATCAGGCTTCAAATTTTTCTGTTATGAAATCATCTTTGATTAACCCCGCTATAGCCTTCTTCATCGCTAGTACAGTTTCATTGATCTGTCCCACGACCTTCTCCTTGTCAGCGACCACGAACTCGGGCCTGGTCATTAATGTGACCTGGAGCTCAGACTCCACTGTGATGACGGCCCATTTCTAGCAGGAGTTTATGTAATGAATAAAATCCTACAAATTGGAGATCCTCTCACGGTTCCATGTGACAAAGCCTCAGCAGGGCCCGGTATGAGAAATTATCCTCGCTGGGGAATGGCCTGTGACAGGCCTGAGCTTCGGTTAGCGCCCATCTTGATCCTATCAGTGTGGTGAAACGAATTCTGAGAAAATAATTCTCTTCCTGTCTGTCGACCCAATTGAAAATCAACCTTGAATGTCTAACATTGAGCCCGACTGCATATCGACTGATTAACTTTCAAACAGAAATCAACCTTGGAGAACTACAGGGATGATCCATTATACATTGATCTGTGATCCACACGAAACCCATAATCAACAGTTTTGTGCTTTCTTCTTCTTGACTACCCAAATAGCCCATGGCTATAGTTTGCGCTCTGGCATTTAATTTCGCAGTGCATAACATTCCGATGTTGAACAAATTGCAGCACATGGTGGAAATTCGAGACTCCAACGCTGGAGAGGGCCCCAATAATCTCACCTTCCTCTATTATATTTCCGACCATCAAACATATCTCTTAGCTTCCATTAAAACGAAACAGGGAATGAGGTAATGTGATGCTCACATAAATTAGATACGAGGATGAGATAACCAACGTCTTGTAGATCTCTGAAATCTAGATCTAGATCTAGCAGATAATTCGGATGAAACTCAGTTCAAATCAGATCTAGTTGATCACGTTGATCCCCTGCACAGAACAAGATTGAACAGACACCCAAGCAGTGATTTATCAAGCGATTTATAAAACAGTGAGGAGAATATTGTGGCTCGGGAGCCCTTTTTCGAGAGGCTGATGCAACTCAACAGTGTTACCCCTAGGAGGAGCACATATTTGACACCACTGATTTATCAATCTATGGTTTTTCCTTTCACATTTTCCATCATATTCTCTTTGTAAGCAAAATATGTTGACACCACTGTCTTCACAACACGGACACACACAAAAAGGAACTTTTCAAATAAACAGATCTCACAACAATTTATTCTATTCTGATCCAAAACAATATTAAATCAATCCACTCTCATATCCTAATCCACTTATTTATCATAATCTACTTATTTACAATGAATGAGTTATCAAGACTCTCACATCTTCCTAGCCCTGCCGTGAAGGAGTCTGGCAAGAATAGGGTCTGATACCATATTACAAATTTGAAGAGATGAGCATAGAGAGATTTCACATAAATCACAAATCACCCTCTGATTTTATTCATGACAATACTTACATATATATGTTGAAATATAATTTCAACTGCCGTGCAGCTTTGCCAGAAACCACCAGCAAACAGCGACAGCAAAACCGCTGAGGATTCCTCGCTATTTCCGTTCTCATCCTTTTGCAATGCGATTGTGCAATGCGATCAAATTGCAGATCACTATCGCACATTAACTTGTTGCACCCCTGCCTTCCCCCGATTGCGATTTCCCGATGCGATCAAATCGCATATCGCAAATCGCACGATTCAATGGTTATGGCAGCGGCAGCACATCTTTTATCTTCCGTCGATGCCTTGGTGCGATAGGCCATGCATTAAACTCCGATAAGATATTTTCAGGTGTGAAGGACGAGAAATTAATTTACCCCATGTGAAGTAATTAATGATATTTACCGCGGTTGGTAAATGTAGGTAGAATTTTAATTTTATTGTTTTTTTATTTGTCTACGGGAGTATGGCAAGTCAGAATGTATTGTTATGTTTTTGATGTGTGCAATATATAAAAAAAGATTCACACAGCAGCTAAAAATGCGAGGGTTGTTCATTGCATATGTATTGGGAATGAAACTCACAGTACTGCGAAGAACAAAGATAAAGAACAGGGCATCGTGAGAGAAAATACACACAGTAGTGTGTAAGGTTTTGTTGAGATGTGAAAAAAAACGCAGCATTCTGATGATTTTTGGTTGTTCGCTGGTGGGAAAGGAAAGGAATGCGCAACAGGGCAAATATCATAATTTTTGTTGGTGAAGATATGCAAGTAATGTGAAGCAAGTGAAACGCAAGAGCCTTAGCAGAGTAAATGAAACCAGAAGACTTTTACAACACTAAAAGTAAATTTTATTTTTTCACACAGCAGTGAAAAAGAGTTATGTAAATTTTGTTTTGTTGGGAGATTGAAATGCATTGAAATGCAGTGCGAATGTAATCAGGTTGTATGTAAGGAAATTTTTATTTTACAGCAGTGAATGTAAAAGTTTTTCACATAGCAGTAAATGAGGATTTTACACAGCAGCGTAAAATTATTTGTAAAAGAGGCAGAGTAATTTTGGTGAATCCCTCTCTTAAAGAGGAAGGTTCTTTTTAGCACAGTCTCTTGGTGAATCCCTGTGTCAAGAGGAATATGCTTTTCAGCATAGGCTAGTGAATCCCTCTGGTTAAGAGGAAGATTCTTTTCAGCATTATCTCTTAGAGAATCCCTCTGTGTGAGGAAGATATTTTTGTAAAAGTGATTTTTTATACACAACAGTGTAAAATCTCAGGAGGAAACAGAGTAGTTCCTTTTGTTGAAATGTTATTGGTGAATCCCTCTGTGAGAGAGGAAGATCATAATCTGTAACAACAATTTTTTTTATTAATGGATAGAAATCCTTGGTGTGTTAAAACTCTGTCCGCTGCTCAGAAATTTTATTTGTTTCCGCTGTGTTAAAGATCCTGTGCAGAGAAACAAAGCATTGTCTCTGTCTGTTCAGTTTTTGTTGTTTTTGGGATTTTAACAGAAAAATTCCCAACAGTGGTATCAGAGCTCGTCCAGGCTCTTTGAAGGTGTCAAAGAAGCTGAAGGAAGGCGTCTTTGCTGCAGCAGCTTCTCCAGTAGCGTGAAGACTTAGCGAAAGGATCCAGGTATTTCCCAAGTTTTTTTTTCTAATTTACTATTGAAGACAGTCAGTTATTTTAGATACTTAGTGAAATGGCGAGGTCAAAGAAGAAAGTCACCAATCCTGCTAAAAATGTTTCTCCCTCTACTACTAAAAGAGAAGATAATCAACTTGAAAGCTTTCTATTTGAGGCTCCAAGGTTCAATGGGAACTTTTATATATGGGAAATAAAAATGAGGACTTTCTTACAATATGAAGGGATTGAAATTTGGGAATCAGTGATTGATGTAGCAGGATGGACAGAGAATCCAAGGAGTACAATGCAAAAGCAGCAAAGATAATCTTGGATGGACTGCCTGATTCTTTAAAAAAGAATCTAGGAAAATATTCATCAGCAAAGGATATATGGGACAAACTTCATGACCTTCACTCAAAGGGAGCACTGACCATGACTATGAGTCAAGAAGGAAATTTTGAACCCATCATAGAAGCTGAAAATGAGAAGGTTGACCTCATCAAACTTCAAATACAAGAAAGGGATGAAGAGCTTGCCAAGCTTAAGAAGGAGCTTGATCAAAGCAAAAGGAAGCATCATGAAGAAGTCATATCCATGACAAATCAGTTGAATAAAGCAAAGAAGCAGGAAGACATCTTGTCAAGTCAGCTTGAACAAAGGCACAACAGAGTGAACAAACTAGTAGAAGAGATTGGACAGTACAAGGTAGAGGTCTCCTCCCTTAAGTCTCAATTACAAGAAGCCAAGAAATAGGCACAAGAAGCTGAGAAGAAAATGGAGAGAAGCCAAGCAAAGAGTGAAGAAATCTCCAAAATGAATTCAGATATCATCTCCCTTAAAATAGTAACAGCTGAAGCTACTCGTAGCAAGGAAGAAACTCGGGAACAACTTACAAAGAAGAATAATGAGTGTGAAAGATTGGAATAAGAGATTGTCCTCCTCAGGAAAAAGGTTGAAGGGATGAACAAAATCATGAAGAGCTCTCAAGCCTTGGATGACATGCTCAGCTATCACAGATGTCCATCTGATAAATCAAGATTCAGGTATGTAGGTGAATCCTCAAACAAGAATGAAAATGCTTTAAGAAAAAGAGATGTGAAGAAGCCAGAAAGAAATGGAGATGCTCCTAGTTTCAGCAAAGGCAAGGAGAAAAATCAAGGCTACAATAGAAGAAATACTACTCCAAGTAGAAAACCAGCTCCAAGAAAAAATGTTGATGATGTCAAAGAGGCAAGAGGCAATGGTTATCATCAAAGGATCTCAAGGAAGAAAGGCTTCAGAAGTACATCAAGGAAACCTCCATCTCCTAGGTACCAAAGTTCATTTTTTGGTCATTGTTATTCTTGTTCAAACTTTGGTCATATGGCAAAAGACTGTAAAACATCTCATAGAGATAGATGTTATGGTCTCCGACAACCTCCAAGAAACAATTTTACAAGAAGAAATCATGAAATCTTATTCATGAACAATGTAGAATGTTTCAAGTGTCATAACATTGAGCATATGGCACGTGATTGTAACTTAACATGGGCTCTTACACAAGCTAGACCCATTCAAAAGAATAAAGTTACACAAGTATGGAGAAGGAAGGAAATATATTCTGAAATTCCCTTGAGCTCTCCAGTCGATCTAAGTTTCTTTTGAGGAAACTTTTCTGAAAAAAGACAATGCATACAGTTAGGGGGACCCTGTAATTCTTGATCACTACAGCAAAGGCAGAATATGTGGCAGCTACAGCAGCAACATGTCAAGCAGTTTAGATGAGAAGGATGTTAAGGAGCTTATGCCAAGAGCAAGCAAAAGGAACTGTAATTTTAACCCAGCAGTTGAAATTAAAGGGGAGTGTTGAAATATAATTTCAACTGCTGTGCAGCGTTGCCAGAAACCGCCAGCAAACAGCAACAGCAAAACCGCTGAGGATTCCTCGCTATTTCCGTTCTCATCCTTTTGCGGTGCGATTGTGTGATGCGATCAAATCGCAGATCGCTATCGCACATTAACTTGTTGCACCCTGCTTTGCCCCGATTACGATTTCGCGATGCGATGAAATCGCATATCGCAAATCACATGATTCAATGGTTATGGCAGCGGCGACACATCTTTTCTCTTCCGCCAATGCGATGGTGCGATGGTGCAATGGGCCACGCATTAAACTCCGATAAGATATTTTCAGCTGTGAAGGACGAGAAATTAATTTATCCCCATGTGAAGTAATTAATGATATTTACCGCGGTTGGTAAATGTAGGTAGAATTTTAATTTTATTGTTTTTTTATTTGTCTACGGGAGTATGGCAAGTCAGAACGTATTGTTATGTTTTCGATGTGTGCAATATATAAAAAAAGATTCACACAGCAGCGAAAAATGCGAGGGTTGTTCATTACATATGTATTGGCAATGAAATGCACAGTAATGCGAAGAAGAAAGATAAAGAATGGGGCAGCGTGAGAGAATATACACACAACAGTGTGTAAGGTTTTGTTGAGATGTGAAAAAAAAATGTGAAAAAAAACGCAGCAGCCTGATGATTTTTGGTTGTTCGATGGTGGGAAAGGAAAGGAATGCGCAGCATGGCAAATCTCATAATTTTTGTTGGTGAATATATGCAAGTAATGTGAAGCAAGTGAAGAACGCAACAGCGTGAGCAGAGTAAATGAAACCAGAAGACTTTTACAGTAGTAAAAGTAAATTTTATTTTTTCACACAGTAGTGAAAAAGAGTTATGTAAATTGTGTTTTGTTGGGAGATTGAAATGCATTGAAATGCAGTGCGAATGTAATCAAGTTGTATGTAAGAAAATTTTTATTTTACAGCAGTGAATGTAAAAGTTTTTCACATAGCAGTGAATGAGGATTTTACACAGCAGTGTAAAATAAATTGTAAAAGAGGCAGAGTAGTTTTGGTGAATCCCTCTTTTAAAGTGGAAGGTGCTTTTTAGCACAGTCTCTTGGTGAATCCCTCTGTCAAGAGGAAGATGCTTTTCAGCATAGGCTAGTGAATCCCTTTGGTTAAGAGGAAGATGCTTTTCAGCATTATCTCTTGGAGAATCCCTCAGTGTGAGGAAGATATTTTTGTAAAAGTGATTTTTTATACACAACAGTGTAAAATATCAGGAGGAGACAGAGTAATTCCTTTTTGTTGAAATGTTATTGGTGAATCCCTCTGTGAGAGAGGAAGATCATAATCTGTAACAACAATTTTTTTTATTAATGGATAGAAATCCTTGGTGTGTGAAAACTCTGCCCGCTGCTCAGAAATTTTATTTGTTTCTGCTGTGTTAATGATCCTGTGCAGAGAAACAGAGCATTGTCTCTGTTCAATTTTTGTTGTTTTTGGGATTTTAACAGAAAAATTCCCAACAATATAGAGGACATAACAAACTAACTTCGACATATCTAGATCATGACTACAACTCGCACATAAGAAATTGACTACTTCTAAATTAACACCTAGGGACTCACAATAACAACTATACATCTAGATTGACACCTAGGGACTCACAACGAAAACTATACATGACATGGAAGCATTATGTGATGCCCAAGGAAATGTAAATATTTAATTTTACTGCGATAAGAGACAAACTGAATATGACAATATTAATCATTTGAAGTTTAATAATTCTTTCTTTATTTTTTATTTTTAAGTAAAAAATGTTTTCTTGATGTGTTGGCAACTTCTTGAGGAGGAAGTTGGGAAAAAGCAGTTGCTGTATGTGCAACCCTAACTACCTTCCCCTAACTAGAAGAGCTTCCAGGGAAAAAGGGAGAGGTAGAGGAAAATTTGTGCTGTAGGGACAGGCAGAGGAGGAAGAAGAGTCTAAGTCTGGTGAGGACCAGATAGCCAAGCACTTTGTGCAAGCGTTCTTGCTGCGGATTGTGATCCTGCAAGACAGCTAGGGGGGAGGTTTGGTCTCGAAAGACAATCTCACGGTCGGGTGGAATGACTAGCTACACCTAGAGTTGATCTCTTTCTGTGAATATACTTAATTAAAGCAACTAGGTATGAAATACTATGTTAAATTGTGATTTGCTTACTTTTAATTATTAATACTATGTTTGCGGATTTGATGATGGTGCCGGCAGAAGATTCTTCTAGTAGAGCACCATAAGATATTATACTATTGTAGGAACCCAGCTGTGTATTTACTGTTAGGAAAATCAATAATTCCTATGTACAGGGAATAAAGAATACGGAAACTAAATATGCCTGTAGGGGAACAATCTAACTGAGGTTAGACTACTGTACAGTTGAATCTTTTATTTATTCTTGTGTGCCTGAACATCCTTTATATGAATTTGATTCCTTTCTGAGAGAAAGAACTCGGCTCTAGCCATTTCGAATTTAATAGGAATTGAAAACAGGCTAATGTCGTCGAGCTACCATATTCAAGGAACAATGGGAAACCATATACATTCTATTCAATCTTTCTTTCAAAAAATATATTATCGAAAAAACCCGAAGCTATGCACAGTATCATATCATATAAAAGAATAGGAGATTTATACATAATGATGTACCATTCAATAAAAGGACAATCTGAACATAGAAGAGTTTTAAAAAAGAACTTATATAATAGTAGCATATATGAAGGTGACAACATAAAACATCATATATAAAGATTGTACCATTCATTTCAAAAAGAAGACTATTCTAATGCGCTGGAGAGCGGTAAAGGTTGGTAATATCACCATCATAGTATGTATGCAAGAAAACAAGAATTACGATTCATGTAGATAATAGAATACACAGAAAACAACCCAAATTGCGCGGGCAATAAATAGTAAGCCGAGAACCAAACCATACAACCCTTGTTGCCAGAGAGGTACAGGCAAATGGGAATAATTCACCATTGCCGAAAAACTTTATATCAGGAATTGCTAAAACTCAAAGGAGTAACTGCGTGTGTGTGTAGGGTTGTATTTACAAGATTTACAAACCTTGGTCTCGTCCAGGTCACCTGGAATAAGAACTTTGAGGGAATCCACAGGAATGACCGAGATTGAATGCTTAAGATAGACCCTCTCTCGCCAATCTGGAAACCCTCGAGGTGGAAACCTCTAAGTGAGTTCCAGAGAACGACGGTGTGAATATCTCCGTAGTAAAACTTGCGAACAAATACGTAACCAGAATAACCCCAAACCGGTGGTAAGGTTTCGGATTAATAGGTATTAAAAAAGAAAAAACAAACCCTGTACAATTGTCACAGCAAAGAAATGTTCTGAGCAAGGTTAATGAGGAATTTTTAGTGTAATAGGAAAGCTCTTCAATGACCCGAAAAGGGCCCAAGTCTACATTTATCAATAACCATAACTCTCTACACATATACATTTTAATTCCGAGAATAAACAATGGAGTAAAAATTAGGAGAATAGTAAATTCTACTAAATCCATGTATGTAAAATTCATAACTGTCAATGTACAAAATATTTAGCCAAGTGATCAATGGCACCGGTGCACAGAAAACGAATCCACAACCATGAATTTATACACAGGAAAACAGTAGATAAATGTCCATTTACACATAAAATAGAAAAGGGTTGGTTCTGTCTAGGAACGGCGACACCTCCAAGGGTGAAAAGTTACAAAACCCAGAATATACAGAGAATTCCAAGGGCGACTCTGAGCATCAAAGCGACTACCCTCCAAACCCTCTGGATTTTTAATTCCTATACAAAATAAATAATAACTTAAGACATGGTCGGCAAGAGGAAAAGTCTTATCATTAAATAGAACTAAAGAAAATACAGTTAGAAACGTTGCCGCCATGGTGGATCTTACCTAGAAGAAAGGCCCAGTTGAGGTTGTAGGCGCTCGCCTCTTCCCAAATCAACCAAGGTAAGTACCCATCTACCCTGCGAGACATAGGAAAATGCCAGAGGGAAATCCGATTAAAATTACAGTAAAAGACTCTATGGTCAGCAAAATTAATTGAAACGATAAGAACAGAAGAAAACTCACCTGTAGGTTCTTTGCTAGCCAATGATGGGAAGAGGCCAAACATCAGGAGAAACCAGATTTTGCACACCAACAACATCGAGCTGCCGAGGAAACAGTCGGTCTGGAGCAGGTTTTGTCGTAGGTTTTTCCTCCAAATGAATTACCGCCCATAGCAACCCACGGAAGAGGCAACCCTGAGGAGACTACCACCATTGGATCATGGAGGCAAAGGTGCACCGTTGATCTGGGCGGGATCCCCGAACCAATAAATGAGATAGGACAACCGTGCTCAGGCCATGTACTAACAGAACTTATGGTCAATAAAAAAAAATGCAGAAGTATTGTAAATCACGTGAAGGCAGCAGGGTAACAAATACAGGTAAGTGAATGGGCACCGCGTGGACCTCTAGGTGGGAAAATAAAAACCATAGCATTAAAAACGATTATCAATTCACTGATATGTTCCTCGAATTTTGCAGTTGCGTAACATCATAAGTGGTCAATAGGTTATGTCGTGGTAAAAATAAATAAATAAATAAATTAATTAATTAATTTTTTTGGAGATGTTACACATTACTTCCAACACATGTAAACTTTTTTGAAGTCCAAAATACAATGTGTTATTTTTCATTTTTTTAATTGTATTTTCGAATGTTAAATAGAGTATATATAAGACCAAATAAAAATTTTAACCATATATATATAGCTCATATCAACATAAACTACTTAAAATAAATCTTCAAATAGATTATTTTTCCTATTATATAATATATATATATAGTTGATATCGACATAAAATTACTTAAAATAGATCTTCAATTAGTTATTTAAATACCTTCTTGGAATATTTTTGTAAAGTATAAGATTTAAACATCCTATTTCACATATTTTTTTACTTATATAATACTTTACAACATATCATTTGTTTTTAATTATAGCCGACATTATTTTTATATTTATAACATAATTTTTATTTTTTATTTTTATTTTAAAGGGGCATGGACGAATGGGAAAACTTACACATCCCCTCATACTGGGCTGTAGAGTGAGTCTCTATAGAATGAGTCTCTTGGCTCAATCATAGGCATATTTTTGTTACAAAGGAGTTATGGAAATATTTTTTAAGCATTTATTTTAAATATTTATTGTACTTGATGAAATAACATAATTGGTTCCCAACATCCCAAATTTTTGGTCCTAGTTGTAAAAGTTGTTTCCCCAAGATTTTTTGTTAAGCTATGTTGAATCAAGTCTACATAGATTAGTGTGGTAGCACAAGTAATCATGTATGATGTATCATTTCCATGTATAGGGGGCATGTAACATCAAGGTGAGGAACAATTCACTCAAATAGCTAGTACAAGGGTGGCAAGTGACTTGTATCTAAGTTTGATGTGGAATCGAGGAATTGTGTCTTTGATTCAATTGGACATGAAATGAGTATCTTAGAATATGTGCGGTTTGGAGCCAAGCGAGAGAGTTTAACATGTTGTTGAAGCATGTAGGTAAAAGGAATTCTAGAGAATCAATGACTATAGTGGATGGTACGTATGTATCTTGGCCGATAGATTTCTTTTTACATGGATATCATTGTCACATAACCCCTCAGCACAGTACTACCAACAATCCCCTATGCTCTATTTAATCCAAGATTTGGACTTTTATGTTCACTTACTAGACTTACAACTTAGTCAAATTATTTAGTCACGGTCACTCAACATAATACACTTATTGCAATGAAATTTCATTCCTTTGATAACTCAATACAAGCATTACTAGAACGTTATCATGAATACATTGTAGCATGATCATAGTCCTACAGTCCTATTAGAAAGCATTTGCTGACACATATCTTATACATTATGAATAAATAGTTAGAGCAAGCCTCAGTAGACGCAATTCGTCCCATGATTCATAATGCATAGCCTAAACAACCTGAACCAAATGTTGTACAATTTTACACCTTAAAACATAATTATTCAACTTACATATTCGTCTCATGTGTAATTACTCACTATCTAAGACGAGATAGTACATAAGTTTAAAGATGTGACAATCATAAAAATTATTGCATAAACCACATATTGTATTCCTTTACTAATATTATTTGGAATTATATTTATATGCAATAGTTGTCACACATGCCCATATATGATAATCTCATAAACAAAGTTAATACATGCAATTCTTATAATGCATAGTGATAACATGCAAATTATTCAATCATCCCATAAGCAAAGACAACCAAATAAATTTCTCTCATATGCTTAAAGAATTGAAAACATAGAGAGTAAGGAACCAACATACAAAACATCCCATGTAAACCATATTATTTAAAAGAATCTCAGTTGGAAAACCGAGCACCTCCACCCAACCTAGAACTTTCTTTCACTAGTTCACCCCATAGCCGAGAGTTATTGCCATGGATCAACTGCCCTTGTTGATATCTTCAATGGGTATTTAATACCCTCTTTCATGATATGGTTTCCATTAACAGTGTCCTTCTTTTATGGATCTTTTTATCCATGTTCCTATGCTTTTCTGAGAAAATCTTGCCTTTAGCTCATGCGAGGACTTTCCTCACAAAATCTTCCCTTTCTCTCCCACAAGGCTTCTATGTTCTTATTAAACTTAACATCTTTCTTCAGCTAAGTAGCTTGATGGATATTTATCTCCAATCCATCAAGATTATCTAGATTGGATATAGAAGCCTTATCATGAAAGAATTATCCCTTCCCATTCCCCAATGGGATTTTGCAAGAATCTCATCTCTTGGTGTCTCGCTTTTCCATGTTGGTTTGTGTTATATTCTTTCCACGACTAGCCCATGTAGTTAACTGGGGGCTTAGAACGAGGGCAAAGCCCCCCCTTCATTACGCTGATTGCATAGCGGGGCGGGCGGGGGGGAACAGGGGTTTTGAGGGTGCAGGTAACCCCACTCTATGGATCTGAGGTAGCGCCCCAAAAATTTTGTTTTGGACAGTATAATAAGGTTGGGGAACCTACCTATGGTTTTGTGCATGATTTTTCACACATGGTTTTGGACGCGATGGTTTTCGGTCCATGGTTTTGGATGCGATGGTTTTCGGTCCATGGTATTGGATGCTTCAGAATGTATAAATATTTATTGTAACATTGAAAGGAACATAATGAACAATCAAGCTGGTAGTCTCGGTTTTGGGATCCAGAGGATAATCTCTATGTATATCTATTTTATGTGTTATGCTCTCGCATTGTTTATTTTCTGCGTTTTCGAATTCATATGGAGGTAATTTCTGTATAGGGTTAAAACCTACATTTGATATTAAAGTTGTTTTGGCTTCAAGGGGACGCCTTTGTTGCTGAGGGGTTTCACTCAGGCCTGTGGTAGACCTTGTTCAGTGGGAGATTTGCGGGATCGATTTTGGTGGTGAAAGACGATGGCAAGGAGTGGAAACATAGAGATCGAGAAATTTAATGGTCAGAGTTTTGAGTTATGGAAACTCAACATGGAGGGTCTATTGGTGGATAAAGATCAGTGGGTTGCAGTAGATCTAGGTACTAAACCAACGGGAGTGTGCGATGAAGAATGGAAGAAGTTGGATTAGAAGGCTAAGAGCATAATACGATTGTGTGTCTCATATTCACTATTGCTGAATGTATCAAGGGAAGCTACAGAAAAGGCTTTGTCAGACAAGTTAAGGACTTTGTACCAATCTGAGTCTCTGGTGAATAAATTGTTCCTATGGAAAGAGCTGTATAGCTTGAGGATGAAATATTGAGACTCGGTGATAGAACATATGAACTCATTTAATACTATGGTAAGTCATTTATTATTTGTTGATATTAAAATTTTAGATGAAGATAATTGCATCAGATTGTTGTGTTCTCTACTAGATTCGTGGGATAGTCTGGTTATTGCAATAGGTAGAAATGCAACTGCCTTGTAGTTTGATGAAATAGTCTCATCTTTTATTGTTTGGAGGCATATGCGATTAGTGTTTTGTGTGTAGTTTTCTTCTAGATTTCTCTCATCCATAATTGTTTGAATCGACGTTTCCAGCCATCCACTGTGGCTGATCATTAGGATAGTCTCATCCTTGCTGACAGAGGAGATGATATGGAAAAATATGGAGAGCTAGAATGGTTATGCCTTGTCTATATGAGGACTGTCCCAGAACAAAAACAAAAATACGTCATTGAGTCAGAGATCTAAATCTCTTGGATAACTTGTAAAGGTGGTGTGTTTGAAATGCGGAAAGGAAGAGCACTACAAAATGGATTGTAAATCTAAAGCTCCTGACAAAGGAAAGGGATCTGATGATGCTCCTTTTGCAGAGGTGAAAACCACCTCAGATGAAGGTGGGGATGTGTACTTGGCTTCTTCAAGTACACATGTAGATCATGAGGCATGGTTGATTAACTTAGGTGCATCCTTTCACTTCACTCCCCATAGAGAGTGGTTTGGGAGTATGAGAAATGTGATGGTGGTGATGTCTTCTTAGGGGATGAAAGGAAGGATATAATCATTGGTCACGAAAAAGTAAAGCTGAAGTTGCAAGCTGGAAGACTTAGAACACTTCTAGGTGTTCTGCATATTCTTGCATTGGTCAGAAATCCAATTTTCATAGGCAAGCTGGATGATGTAGGTGTAAAAATAGTGTTTGAGAAGGATACCTGCAAAATGGTTTGGGGAGCACTGGTATTGATGCGGTGAGTTTGGATTAGAACTTTGTACAAGCTGCAAGGTAGCATTGTTATTGATAGGTGCAACATTTCCATGGTTTCTGAAAGCAGAGTAGAAAATCTAGTGGTCTCTAGAGAGAAGACCATGTTGTGGCATCAAAGGCTTGGACATATTGGAGAGAAGGGCCTTCAAATACTTCATGGTAAAGGTATGATTAATAGCTCTCCGGACTTTGATTTCTGTGAAAATTGTGTACACGGGAAGTAGAATCAAGTGAGTCTCCCCTCTCGTGGTACGAAGGCGGAACATATATTAAAGCTTATGCACAGTGATGTGTTTGGACCTTTGAAGGTTCCATCCCTGGGTAAGTTTGTGTACTATGTATCATTTATAGATGACTTCTCAAGGAATACATGGATATATTTCCTTAAAAAGAAATCTGAAGTCTTTGACAGGTTTAAATAATTTAAGGCTCTGGTGGAAAACCACACAGAGAAGAAGATAAATGTGCTAAGGACAGATAACGGTGGAGAGTTTTGCATTAAGGAATTTGAATAATTATGTAAGAAGTGTGGTATAGCATGGCAGAAGACTACTCCATATACACCTCAGCAAAATGCAGTTGCAGAAAGAATGAACAAGATGTTGATGCAAATGGCAAGAAGCATGCTGAGTGGTGTTGGGTTAGGATAGGAATTCTCGGCAGAGGCGGTGGAGACAACATGTTACCTTCTCTAGAGATCACCTTCATCAGCATTGGAGGATAAGACTCCAAACAAGGTATGGACTAGTAAGAAACCCTCTCTTTCGCATCTAAGGGTATTTGGATGTGGTGCATATGTACATGTTCCAAAGGAGAAATGAACCAAGTTGGATAGTAAATCTGAAAAGTGCATCTTTATTGGGTATAAGGATGGTTTAAAGGGTTATAAGCTTTGGAACCCAGTAACAAGGAAGGTTGTGTACAACCGAGATGTGGTGTTCAAAGAGGTGAAAGATGTTATTAAACATGAAGTCAAACCAAAGGAACCTGAGAAGATAGAGTTTGTGCTAAAGGAGGAAGAATCAGACTCTATAGTAGTGGAGGAATCAGAAGATGAAGAGCCACAAACTCTGGGTATGAGAAGATTAGTTCGAGGAAGAAGGTAGCCATAAAGGTATAGTCCATCTACTTTCTATTCAAATTTTTCTTTATCTATTACTTATGATGATCCAAGTACTGTGAAGGAAGCAGTAGATTCATAGGATGGAAAACTCTGGAAAGAGGCCATGGTTGATGAAATGGCATCATTGCACAAAAATGAGGCTTGAGATCTGGTGGCGTTGTCGGCTGGAAGGAAACCCATTGGCAACAAATGGATGTTCAAGAAGAAGACAAATGCAGAAGGAAAGGTGGAGAAATGCAAAGCTCGATTGGTAGAAAAAGGTTATTCCCAGGTGCCACGAATTGATTTTTCTGATATATTTTCTCGTGTTGACAAGGTAACTTCTTTTATATTAATTTTATCTATTGTTGCTTCTTTTTATTTTGAAGTAGAATAGATGGATCTGAAGATAACATTTCTTCACGGGGATCTGGAAGAGGAGATCTACATGAAGCAACTTGAATGCTTCGCAGTGAAGGGTAAGAAAGAACTAGTATGCAAGTTAAAGAAGTCTCTGTATGGGTTAAAACAGTCACCAAGGATGTGGTATCAGAAATTTGATATATTTATACGAGGACTTGGCTTCACCATAAGCAAAGAAGATCACTGTGTGTATTTTAAATTAATTGGTGACAGTGTTATTTATATGGTCTTATATGTGTATGATATGTTGCTAGTTGGAAATGACAAAGAAATTATCCAAGATTTGAGACCCATTTGTACTCCAAATTTGACATGCAATATTTTGGTGATGCAAACTATATTTTGGGCATGGAAATTAAAAGAGATTGGACAAAGAGGAAGCTCTGGTTAAACTAGAGGAAGTATATCGAGACAATATTGCAGATGTTTAATATGCATGACAATAAACCGGTGAAGGTTCCTATTCCTGTAGGTGTAAAGTTATATGTTGAATAGTGTCTCAAGACACAAGAAGAGGAAGAAGACATATTTCGTGTTCCATATGCAAGTGTAGTTGGTAGCTTGATGTATGTGATGGTTTGTACTAGACCAAACATTGCACATGTAGTGCAAGTATTGAGCAGGTTTATGTCAAAACCAGGGAAGGAGTACTGAACAACAATGAAGCCGATTTTTAGGTATTCATGTGGAACTAGTGATTATGGTTTGTGCTACCAAGGAAGACTAGGATTGGACACAGTGTTGGATATTCATGGCTTTGTTGATACAAACTATGTTGGAGATCTAGATCAAAGAATTTCTAAAAGTGGGTATGTGTTTAACGTATTTGGAGGTGCAGTCAGCTGGATGAGTAAGAAAAAATTTGTAGTGGCACTATCAACTACAGAGGCAAAATACATGGTAGCCACTCATGCAAGCAAGGAAGCAGTTTGATTGTAGAGATTGTGTTCAAGTATGGGGTTAGAGCAGGGAGCTATAAAGATAGACTGTGACAGCCAAAGTGCAATTTTCTTGGCAAGGAACCCTACATATCATTCAAAGAAAAATCACATTGATGTTCACTATCACTTTGTGAGGGATATGAAAGAAGACAAAAAGGTGTTGCTGGTAAAGGTGGACACTAGAAGAATACCACAGATGCATTAACAAAATCTGTGAGCTCTGAGAAGTTCTCTTAGTGTAGAGAAACAATGGACACTGTAGGGCTGGATAATTGACTAAGCTCTCTTATGGCCCCTTGTGGAAAGAAAACAACAAGTGGGAGAATGTTGGGTTGTGTTATATTCTTTCCACGACTAGCCCATGTAGTTAACCAAGGGGTTAGAAGGGGGGCGGAGCCTCCCCTTCGTTGCACCAAATGTGTACCAGCGGGGGGGGGGGTTCATAGGGTGTTTGAGGGGTGCAAGTAACCCCACTCTATGTGGTCCAGAATAGTGCCTCTGAAAATTTTACTTTTGGACCCTATATTAGGTTGGGCGGACCTACCTATGGTTTTGTGCATGATTTTTCGCACATGATTTTAGACGCGATGGTTTTCGGCCCATGGTTTTGGATATGGTTTTCGGTCCATGGTATTGGATGCTTCGACATGTATAAATATGTATTCTAATATTGAAAGGAACATAATGAAAAATCAAGTTGCTAGTCCTAGTTTTGGGATCCATTTAAAAATCTCTATGTATGTGTGTTTTATGTGTTATGGTCTCGCATTGTTTACTTCATATTTTTTAGAATTCGTATGCAGGTAATTTTTTTACGGGGTTAAAACCTACATTCCAAGTGATTAAATTATTTTATTTATTGAATAATAATGTACTTACTTTTCTTGTTACACATCAAACCTATCTTTTATTATCTTAGGTTAACAAAGTTTTACATAAAATATAGGGGTATTACATACTCCCCCCTGTAAATTTGCACCGTCCTCGGTGTATTATTTCATCTTACAATATTATTTCCTCATTCACCAATAGTTGTTTCTAAATTTACACGATCCCATTGCCTTTCCATGTGATGCAAATCTTCCGATATATATCGGTTACAAAGGAGTTCTACCACCACATATCCTTCCATCGTTACCTGTTACATTTGTTTGAATCCATTTTATGAGATATTTTAGATGCAGAAACTCAACTTTGTTTACTACAATCTACAGTTAATATCATAACTTGATATTCAGTACTACTATTTGAGTAACTATGGGTTATGTTTCCCATCATTTAAATATGATTCCTCGTGTTCATTGTATTGGAAGAAATGCTTGTTTTTCCCCTGCATTCTTCCAATGCATTTGTGCTCTTGCTGAACACTTGCTTCCTATAGTTTCCCTGCATTAGTCACTCCAAGTCAAACTAACACTTTTGACTAATCACATCTATAAAATATGCTATGCAGTTAGCTGAACATTACAATAAAAAACATATCCCATATATAACCAACATGAAGCAGAACCATACATCATATGTAGACTGAGACTGAAGCAAAATATGAATACTTTTCCTTAGTTTCAAATACCAATTCTTTGTTTCCACTTGTATCCTGCCTCTGTACACACTCTAGATAGGTTGCCTTACCAGGAAGTCACCCAATGTCTTCTCTTCTATCATGTGCACCTACACATAGTGTGTATTACACATAGTTATGCCTGTTGTATATCATCATGCAATACATGCATCCATCCCAGTACCATATGTACCATTTGTACATAGTACCACCTGTACAACTTGTATACCATACCAAGGTCTATAGCATCACTTGCACGACATATACCTCAACCACATGTTTGCAACCATGTTAGTATTATCCAAAAATTCCTTCAATTATTCATATTAACTTGAGGCAAGTACGATCAAAATGTGTTTGGTTTGTTGATTAGGGAATAAGGAATTCATGAACATGTTCGGATTTTGTAACCATAGTATAACTAATTTTTATGTCAAAGTATTCAAGTGCTTTTAGCTTTTCATATATCTTATGGTTGCAGGAAATTTTCAGCAAATGATAACATAGATGCATAATACAACTTTACGAGACCGACAAATTTTAGTTTTCAGATTGAATTTGTCCTATAGACATGGTTATAACAACAATAGAATGTGACTTCCGCTTAATCATAAAGCAGACTATTGACTATGATGGTTAGTCTATCATAGATATTTGAGGTTTAATAACAACCTTAACTTTGTCTTTATCCAAGAACATAATTGTTTGGTACTTAAAGTACTCCACATATAATCTAATCATGTCATATGCCTTACTGTTTCTCTTTCTACACTTTTTCCAACACCTTGTTGGCTAGTAATAATTCAGTGTAGATCTAAAACCCATTAAACAATCAATACACAAATACATACATTTCCCATACATGAGTTATAAATGAAAGTTACAATGTTTTCAATTCCACAATCTCTAACCTTTTAGGCACTATGTGTATAAGGGTGTGATCCTAGGGTAATTCCATGTTAACACCTCATTTTAACATTAAGTCACCCCTGGAAACAAAGATAATATAACTCATTTATCAAATTTATTAACATTAATTCCCACGTCCTTTATGCAATACTTGTTATGTTTTCCTATTTAGAACCAGATAACACTATTAATGTAATGAGACGGGCATTCTTCTTCAAGATTGTTGGATAGGAAAACGTGTTACAATATGCATTTCATATTATACGGTTATCCATTTATTAGATACCTAATATATTTGGTGCACAAAAGTCTTGATTACAATGCCACTTTATACATCGTCTTCTTAACTTAGCAACAAGTTGTTGCATGATTTATTATCCTCTTTCTTCCTCATCTAGAACATTTTGTATGTTCCAATTCACTTGATGTGTGCATTATTTTACTACCAGCCTAAGATCGTTTGATTATCATAGGTTGTATTAATGTGAAAAATTCTGGTTTACTAATGATTAGTTTATTAATTTGGATCAATCATGTTCCAAATCTAGTGTACAATTCCTAATAGTCATTAGGCTGATCTGAATTGCTCTAATGCATCCAGTACCACCATATCTAATTTGCAAGTATACTTTATAAATTAGAAATTCAATGATCATTTTACCTTATCACTTTCCTCAAAAGTACGATTGTAAGATCTTCAATCATCCTACTCTAAGCATATTTTTGATAGATTTTTATTTGTGATATATCAACAAAACCCTCTACGTATCTAGATAAATATGTAAATTAAGGGTGTGGAGTTTAAGGTTTCACACTTTAAGTTGAAAATTTTTACACATTAGAATTTGAGTGAGCCTGTGCTCTTAAGATTAATATTGTCTTTCTGCTATTAGCTAAGAAACACCATGAGTTGCTTTTACACTCCCATTATGTATTTACAATAGAGGTACTTTTGGTTTCAGTCTCATTGACATTCTTATTATAGTAATAATTTATAAATGTATGATGTCTCCGCGAACATGCATAAAGTAAGCTATACTGCATTTTTGCATTTCCTTCACAACTCTTACCCTAGTTCCGTCTAGATTGCAATATAATTTGTGTTTCTTATCTACTTTAATTATATATTTTTATTTTTTGAGATATTGATTTACTCAATGAAACCTGTAGGTTCCCAACTATGCATGTCCAATTAATTACACATATTTCTATTGAGTATCTGAACAATACCGTAGTAAAGTTTAATTCCCTCCAATAGTGTATATTTGGGGCACTTTCCTACTAAGGTGACTTAAATGATTGATCCCCTGGAAAAACCATATCAAAAATGAATTGCATCATCACCTATAGGTGCATCAATCAACAAAACAATATTAAATTGAAAGAAATTAATAGGTTTACATAGTCGCATACTTCGTACAAGGACCTTTCTTTCATGAGTAAAATTGTAAAAATTTGTTCTAGAATGGAATACACTTAGTCAACCATCAATTTATGAAGCTTTATATAGTTTCCATTTATATATGTTTACTCTAATATTTCTTTGTGTTGGTCCTGATATATCGAATGGCACTTACCTCGTAAGAGTTCACTCATTTCTTCCCTTAAGATCTCTTATAAGTATCATCTTAATTTCATTAAGCTATGTCCTTACATAGCAATCACGCAAGTCATAATTTTAATTTTAATATGAGTAAAGTAATATGGTGATGGTATGGCAGAAGGGATCTATTTGTACACAATTAAATATAGTATTCAAGTTTCTTTATACCCCAATACTCCTTTCAACCCTTACATTTATTTTTATAACCCATGATGACCAGAGCACTAGAATTCTACATCCAAACTTTTAATACCATAATCATACCTTACAATTTTTTCATTCATCAAGCTTAACTATGAACATTTAAAACAAGGTGTAACATGTATAAATATTGTAAACCCCTTTTACATCATGGTATAGAGTCCTTGCTCCCTCCCAAGAACATTCAACAATAACTTAAGTATTTGCAGAACATATAATGAAATAACAATTTACCCTCCAGATAATTCCCAATACTTAATAATTAAGAAAAATAAAAGAGTACCAATTTGTCCATTTCTACTTATGGGAATTAATCAACATGTTAATTTTTGTTATTTAGTTGTATTAATCTCCATTCTCCCACATTATTGCAAGGTTATTTACTATATAACCACGTTGCAGAATGATTTATTCCCATCTAACTTTTCTGACTTGAGAAATTTAAGTTAAAGTGCAAGGCTTACGTCCATCTTGTTCAAACTTGACTGTATACCAATTAGTGTAATTTGGGTTATAATAATTAATTTCGCATAATGGGTTTATTGGAGTGCAATAAGAATATATTTTTTAGTACGATATGATCTAGGTGATTGCTAATATCTAGATCGATGATGTTGTCTTCTGTATAATGATCCCACTCGATTGAGCCACAAAATATAACCACACAAGATAGTATATAAAGATAATAATTGCCATATATGTTCTCTACAAACTACAAATATTCAGAGTGAGTTTTTATCCTTCATTTCGATGAATTTGAGGAGACGCATTTCCCTTCCCATGACCCCTGTCATTGCCCTTGTGTGTACCCCATTTTCGCTATGTGAATTTTTCTTTGTTTCTTTCTAAGTGACTTTCCTATGAAGTTGAAATGGTGAAACAAACAAGACATAATTCATTTCATCGTGCCATCAAGTGCAAACCAAAAAATGGAAGAAGAAGACTTTCCTAACATGATGATTTTTCCTCTTTTCTCTGGAAGGCATTCTAATCCTATCAGGCATATGGTGGAACTTTCATGTAATGAGAAAAATAAGGCATATTCTCTGTACCCTATGGACTTCATGTGCCTTCGTCATCCCTCACTCATCATATTTGTGATTGGATTTCAACTTAAAACATATTCAACATTTAGGTGGAGAAATCCATAATTACATGACACTCATGACATTAAAAAAAAGAAAAATAGGAGAGCTCCAACAAATCTGTTCCACGTCAATGAAAAGTTACCTCGTGTTTGTATTTATGATGTGTCGTCTATTTGATTTTAAGGAGGTTACCTACACATAGATTCTGCTTCAGTAGGAATATAGTGTGATTGATAAATGCCGACAGATGAGAACACGTGGAACATTGACAAATATACATAATCTAACCAGACCAATTGCACTCAAAACTAAAAAATAGTAATATATATCAACTCAGTAATAGCTAAGACATATGAGTTAAATTGATGATGAAAATATATCTCTATTTATCACAACTTCACAATTTGAACAATGATTTATCACTAGTCGCTCCACAATAGAGTGATTATTTTAACAACGGAGCCGTAACACTTTGTCCTAAACATATTATCGGGCCTTTGTAGGTTTAGCTATCCATGAGGGAGCTATGCTCAACATCGTCTATCCCCGCCTCATAAGACTTGAATTCGATCAGATATTATACATGGTTTTCTTACTGAGGGACGACCTCACCTCATAACATAATTGCTTCAGGTCATCTTTAAAATGATCTTACTGACCCCAATCTTCAGTGGAAAAGAAATATAGATTTATAGAAACAATTGGATAACCATTATCCAACGAGTATGCCCTGTATGGAAACATCTCCAACTCAATGGATAAGGAAAACGAAGAGGGAAACATCCGTTTCCACTCAACTTGACAAGGTGTTATTTGTGTTTTTTAACACCTATTACCAAATTTGAGCCTGATTTAAAACTAAAAGGTGCCATTTTTTTTTTCTTTCTGTAAAGCTCGTGAGTAAGGATTAGGGTGTTACTTTCTCACCAGTGCCTAGATTCCACAACTTCTCGGCCTTACTCCATCAATGGTCATGCCACACGCCATCTGTTCCACGCTAACACTGACGGTGATAAGAGATAGCTTATAGAGTCAGCTGGAAGAACTAGATAAACCTTCTCTAAACTATTGCGTTGATGGCATAACATTTCGATAAACATGATCCACTAAATGATTTTATGATCATTTCCATAAGGATAACCATGCGTGGAGGTTATTTATGTACAATGCATGAGCAAGGAAGCCATCTTGACCATTCCTCCAATCGTCATTATCAAGGATTAGGGTTGATCACAATGAGATTTGATTTACCCATGTGTATAAAGCATCCTAATGCGGTAATCATTATGCGAAAATTGGTGTCTGATCAGATCCTAGGGCTCCAGTTAAAGATCGTGTAAGTCTTCTGTGGCATCAAGAAGCAGGGTGTATGGGATATTTATTCGCAGGTTGTTAATATTTGATCCACCTTAAAGGGTACAATAATTATAAAATCACAAACTCATCTCCAAAACATATATTGACCTCAAAACATCACCCTACGAGAATCTAATCCTTGCACGGGGTTTTGTTTCAAACTAATAATGAATATACACTTTCAATCAAGGAATGAAGTGAGGGTGCACTATCCCTTCCAAACCCAACTCATCTCTCTGAATTCTCATTAATAACTTGGTTGGAATGGATTTCCATCTTCCAGGAATTGATTCTCTTACCTCCACATGAAATTTTCAATTCCACAACTTTCAGCTAAGGTACAGAGGCTTCAATTCGACATATTAAGTATCAGTCAATTTCATTATGAATTAGCTAGTTATTTCCACATTCACCCCTTAACAAAATATACATAGACAATTCATAATATGAACTACCATTTTCATTCAACTATTTTGCACACATAGTAATAATCTTGTTCCTTAATTGGCCACATTATACATTCTCTTTACTTAACAATGTTTCACCTTATGGCTAAGGTTTGGAGGCTTAATTTAATCCACTACAATCTATGCTTGGGTTACATAATTTTTCTTTGAAACTACTTCCTTTAGTGCGGTTTTCACTCTCCGGGTTGTGATCAACCTTTAAATAAATTTTCTTTTTTCTTTTAATGCAGAGGAGAGATATCAGTTACTACAACTTAAAGTGTACGCACTTTATGAGTTTATGCAAGTGTGGTTGTGTCCATTCTAATTTGAAATATGTCATAGATAACCCATACCTCATATCTTATGTGTGGATTTATCATTCTGACATATTCCATTACCAATTTTATTTAATTAAATAATTAGATCGTTGAAGCTGAGCTGTAATACTTCTCAAAACTATCGAAAACAAATCCACTATATATTTCCTCCCCATGCATTATTTACAGCTAAATGTTCAATAGCAATTATAAAAATAAAATCCTTATTCGAATATTGTTTGAAAACTCAATATAGGCGTGTAGCTTCGAACCGATTCTACCTTTCTTTCTTTGATATCTAAATATCCGAATAAGGGTTTTGTACTATCTCTATTTTTAAGTGATCTCTTTCTGCAATTGGAAATACATATAGTTATATGGATGTCAGACAGTATAGGATATTTCACTCTTCATTACAATATCAATTTTTAGCTATTCCAAAATTCGTAAATCCCACAACCTTAGTTCAAAATTACCATTACTTGGAAGTAATCAATATAATATTCACATACTGTAGCTTCAAAGTCCTCGTGGTTTGGCCTTAGGCCATAATATTTGAACTTAGAGCTATTATACCAAGTTTGTCACATACCCCTGGGCACAGTACTACCAATAATCGCCTATGCTCTACTACATCCAGGATGTGGAATTTTATGCTCAATTACTAGACTTACATTCCAAAAGAAATTTTATGCCTACTTTAGAACTAAGTAAAAAGATTTAGTCATGTTCATTCAACATCATACACTTCTTGCATTCGAATTTCATCCCATTGATAACATAATACAAGCATTATAGGAACGTTATCATGAATACATTGTAGCTAGCATGATCATAGCTACGGTCATAGTCAAAAGTATTTGCTGACATATATCTTATACATTATGAATTAATACTTAAAGAAAGCCTCAGTGGATGCAATAAATCCCATTAAGCATAATGCATAGCCTAAACAACCTAAACTGACACCTTAAAACATAATTATCCAACTTACATAGTTGTCTCTTGCATAATTACTCACTATTTAGGATGAGATAGAACATAAGTTTAAAGATGTGACAATCATAACAGTTATTGCATAAAACCACATATTATGTTCATTTACTAATTTTATCTGGAAATACATTTATATGCAATAACTGTCACACATGCCCATATATTATAATCTCATAAACAAAGTTAATACAAGAAATTCTTTTAGTGCATAGTGATCACATACAAATTGTTCAATAATCTCAAAAGAAAATACAACCCAAGAAATTTCTCTCATATACTTAAAGAATTAACAACATAGAGAATAAGGAGCCAACATAGAGAAAATCCCATGTCAACCAGATTATGAGAAAGAATGTCACTTGGAAAACTGAGCATCTCCACCCAACCTAGAATTAACTTTCACTAGTTCACCCTCACGCCGAGAATCCTTGCCATGGATCAACTGCCCTTATTGATCTCTTCATTGGGTATTTAATACCATATTCCGTGATATGGTTTTCATTAGCGGAATCTAGCTTTTATTGATCTTTTTATCCATTTTCCTACACTTTTCTCATAAAATCTTGCCTTTCTCTCCCATGAACCATTTCCTCATAAAATCTTGCCTTTCTCTCCTGTAAGGCTTTTATTTTTTCCTTAAACTTAGCAACTTTCTTCACCTAAGTAACTTGATGGATATTTATCTCCAATCCATCAAGGTTATCTAGAATTGGATCTAGAAGCCTTATCATGAAAGAATTATCCATTCCCATTCCCCGATGGGATTTGGCAAGAATCTCATCTATTGGTGTCTCGCTCTTCCAAGTGATTAAATTATTTTATTTATTTAATAATAATGTATTTACTTTTTTTTTACACATCAGACCTACCTTTTCTTAGCTTAGGTTAGAAGAGCTTTACATATAGTGGAGGGGTGTTACAATCACTCATCAATTGTGTGTAGATACAAAAGAAAGATGAATAAATCTGATATTGAAGAATGTACAAGTGAAGATCGTAGGGGATTCACTCAATGAAGCTGTGACATATCACGTGCATTCATGGCATACTAAAAAATACCCATAATTTGACTACATATTGGAAAGTACCTCTAAAAATCACATTATTTAGCCCCCTACTGATATGAACCTAATACACCTTCCCAATTTAAAAACTCATACTTTCACTATGTATTGTCGATATCCCTTTTTTCATTAGCATATTTTATACTCGTTTATAATTTACAATTTTTCATTAACATTGACATACAATTTTTATATTTGCCAATATAAACCCTTTACCCCTAATATATGCTCAATATATTATGTCACATTTTCCTCAATATATATCCCCCAATTTGAATGCATGTGGTATGATATTATTGTCCTAGTGAAGCCTTTGTGGTGAAGATATAGATGTGATCCTCTATGTAAAACAAGAACTTGTGATAATTCTTGTGGCATCGATGAAGATGGAAATAGAAAATAGTGATTGGAAAAGCTATAGTGGAGAACAAATAAAGGTAAAAGTTGTGTGAGTAGAAGTCTGTTTTAGTGTATGGAGTAGACTCTAGATCATACAATAGTGTGAATTACACATTGAGAATGTAAGTACCTGGCGTCTCCGTGAGTGTAGTTTGTCATTGTATGTACCATATTCAATGATGAAATGTGCCTCATGTAGTTTGCAATAATCTTAAAACCAGCTTGTAGTGTAGGTTTATGTTTAACTAGAAACTACATGGTCTAATGGTTTGTGGTCATCCAAAACTGCTTGATGTAATATTTATGGCAAGAAGAAAGTATATCAGGATGTCATGCAGTTTGCGAGAGAAAGTGAACATATGGATAGGGATTCCTATACAACGTGTGTTGCATAGGATTTTGGTGTAGAAGCATCACAGGTATGGTTCAGGGTAAGTTAAGAACATCCAAAGCATTATTTAGGGTAAGCTAACAAAACCTAGAGCATGGTTACAAATAAGATGAGAAAACTAAGGATGATTGTGATGGGGATGAATGGGGATTTAAATAAATAATTATAGGTATGAAAATATGATGATTGAATAAACCATGTACATAAAGAACATCCTATTATACCAATTGTCGTAGTGGCTAGTTACCCATGCATTTTGGGGGGTGGTTTTTCTTTTATATGGACATCAACATTTTGGGCCCGATACAAAATTTTCTAATCAATAGGTACTTCTAGATTAAGACAAGTAATCATTAATGGGGAGTGTTAACCTATATAACTCCTACTTGTCTTAGGTGTGATCATTAGTTCAAGAAGGACTTTGTTCCTAGTTTTTAGAAAGTTGTTGAAACAAGTTAAATGTGAACGATTCTCTTCAACAATATAGTTTCTAAATTGATATGCGGTTGATATACTTACTCAGCTAGTTGATTGTGTGATACGATAATTTCTCTATCTTGAGATAGAATCCTTGTATTTACAAGTATCATTATTTGATTAATGAATATGTGTTTTTTTAATTTCTAATTTATATATCAACAATGATGTATCAAACATGGGTATATATTCATGAGTAAGTTCATCAAAAAGTGGTGTTATATGCAAAGTATATATACTTTTGTTGATTCCTTAATTCTCACTAAAACAAACATGCCTAAAGAAATTTACAAAATTGATTTACAAAATTGAATATAGAAGCTTTTATGCTATATTATAGTACTTCAAACATAATTTACTAGACAAAGCTTTTTTGAAAAATGAAAATGAGAATAATGAAAAACATCTAATCAAATTTTACTGTTATTAAGTAAATAATTTTGATTTAATCTAATTATTCTGTATTTTGTTCTTTTGGAATCGAGAATTAATTTTTTTTGGCAAAATAATATAATCTTTTTTGGATTAAAATGCCTTTTTGAATGCATAATTAATCTATGTGTTGAAAAAAATCTAGTGCATTGTGAGTATGCAGATTTCACGGTTTACACTTCCAACAAACTTTTCCCAAACTTTTCACAAAGTTAACCATTATGAGTATGAAAATTTCATAGTTTACACTTCTAACAAACATTTCCTAAACTTTTTACAAAATTAACCAGAAAATATGCAGTAAAAAAAACCACATCAAAAATTTCAAATTACCAAATTAATTTCACCATCATATTTTTTAAATAATAATAATTTGATATCATATTAAACTCTAAAATATTTGAAACAAAGAATCTATACCTATTTTAAATTACCAAAAAACAAATAACTAGCTATCTAAATTACTGGTTACTGCAAATAAAGTCTCTACGTTATGGAATTTTTTTTCTAAGTAATACTATTCTATTGATATGAAATAAAACAAAAATACAACGAGGCACTGGCCTCTGTGGTGCTGAACAAAGTTTGTCAAAAAATATCACAAACCAAAATGCGATTGCCCCATCGAGGGGGAAACCAGTCCATGAGACCAGAAGAAAAGACCCACCCACGGGTCACAAGTTTTAAAATTAAAAAACCTGCACACAGGACCTAGAATCAAACCGGCAGGAATGTTTTCAAAACCAAACATAGCAAAAAGAAAAACCTCAGACAACAGCATATGAAACCTCTAGCTAGTTATAAGACGACACCTGGAAACCCAGTCGTCAATCAGGATGGACCCCCTGTAGGTCATCTCTAGCAGGTTCTTCAACAATTCAACACACATACTTGTACCACTCCTCCTCCTCTGCAGAAGTGCCACGCAATATTCCACGAACTGAATGAGTGCCAGCAGAGTTGCCCTCTATTGTATGCTTGCCTGACGTGTCACGTCGGACGTCACCCGTGGCCTTCGTGTCAACTGCTTAGTGATTAGTGGCATGCTAGCTGCCAACCAGATCCTCACCATGTGGGGTGGTAGAGTTCTCAACCATCTACTACTTTCCTGGATCCCTGGTATTCCCGTTCCGCTGAGCAGCCCTCTGCTGCTCATCGCTGTTTCTTAGCTGAGCTTCCTGTGGGTCAATTTCCTCAGTGAAGGTTATGGTAACAATGGCGGTGACAACGGGCTAAGGTAGAGAACTATGGAAGCAGAATTGAGTTGTATGAGGAGAGAGGTGAGGGGGAAGGGGAAAATTGCTAGTATTGGCAGTTGTGTTCTTTCTGCGATCACCCTGGTGCTGAGACCTCCCTCTATCACTGCGCGTATCTGCGTACCTGTTCGAGAAGGTTCCATGGGGATGAGTATTGTTTAGAAAAGAGGAGGGAGAAGCAAATTCAGGGTTGGGCATAGTGGTAGGACAAATGCTTCCGCCATGACTTCCCCCTCTTTTGCTTCGCATG
>APFE030170219.1:0-12218 GCA_000404065.3 Pinus taeda | reverse complement strand
TTGGAGCAGCAAAACCCTAGAATCCAAAGCTCTGATACCAAATGTAATGAAACCAACTCAAGAAAAAGATAGAAAAGATAGATCAACACCTTAAAATTCAGCCTCTTCGAGGGGGAAACCTCCTTTACATTACATAAATGAACAATTCTTTTGTGATTCAAATGACAAAACCTCCTTTCTATATATAGGAGTCTAAGGAGTCACAATATAACCTAGCCGACCTAACAATAATAATATAAAGCCACAAAAATAACAATAGAGGGATTCTATGGGGCACAATAATAACAATATGGGGGCAATAAGGGCACAACAATATTAATAAGGGGTACAACTACAATAGTAATGGGCTAATCACTAGTATTATAGGGACCCAACAATTATCCACAGCCAGAATCAGAGTGTATCTTTCAACAAATTATGTTCATCAACTTTCTATAATATAATTCAGATTTAAGAACACATAAGTATATAAACAAAGAAATAAACACATAAGCAGTGAGAGAAGCACTTCACAAAATAGTTAAACACACAAATCCTGTGAAGAATGCCCTTTTTTATTACTGCTAAGTCCACTGAGGCTTGGAAATTATACAATAGCCTTCTTATATACAAAAACCAACATCTTTTACTTCAAATGATGAAGTATTTATAACAATTTATTACAAAATATCTAGATTTAAAATATCAATATTCATTTCAAAATATCCTAAACTAATTGTAAAAATAGAACACAAATAAAGACAACTAAAACTATTTGAAGCGTTCTCGCACTATCCTTGAGTATTGTTGGTGATAAAGAAGAGATATTTGAATTTGATTGCAACTCTTATTTGGTGAGGTGGAATCCCAGTCACTAACTATCCATGAGATTTTTCCTCCCGAAATTCTAAAAAATAGGGTCTAGTGATCCCTTTGTAGATCCCAAACCATAATAGTTTTTAGAAAACTAAGAGGGGTTTTTGAAAATTCATTTTCACCTGCTTAGAAACCACATTTGAAAACACTAGCTGAAAATAGGAAAATTCAGGAAATATACCTGCAGAGCTTCAAACGATTATCCCAAACCATAACAACTTTTAGAAAACTTTGAAAGGTTTTCGTACACGATGATATTATAAACAATAACCTCTTTTAGTTTTTTGACATGGCTAATGTTCGCTATGCCAACAAGGAGAACTAACCTGATCGTAAGCCTCAATTAGGCCTGCTTTCATTTGGAATAGCTAGTTCCAACGGGTTTTAAGAGACCCCATAAACTATTAAATGTGCTGATAGATTGCTTCCAGGTGGAAGACTTAAATTAAATCAACAAAATAAAACAGCTAACCTCTATGTGTTAAGTCCTATCTATGCTACTTCTAATTACTCTAATCTAGTCGTAGCTATCTTAATCAATCCTGGAAGAGCATAATACAGAGGTTTAAACATCATATATATGTTCAGCAAGAGCATGATAAAGAAGATTAAACATCATTCATAGGTTCAAGTCCAAATGAATCAAGCACTGAATTCACAGTTGGACAAGACTATATTAAAGCTAAATTCCAATCCAGTCACTCATATAGGAATCCACATTCTTTTATGGAATTAAAACTGCAACTGATGCTTAACTTAGTTTCAAATCAGAGACCATTCACAAGTTAACCATGAAACTGAATCACATTCAACTTAACAAGACTAATAATGAACTATAAGTCGTCAATATGCATAAATACAAATCAGATTTACATTCATGCCAGCAACAACACTCTGATCCAAAACATATAACAGAACAATCAAATAAGTCTGAAACTAAAGGCTCCTTCTTCCCTCAAAACAATCCTCCTTATTCATAATAAAGAAAAATTGTTCTTCTCGAAAATCAAAAGCCCTTTCTCCTCTTTGGAGGTAATACTTATGCAAATGCCCCTGACTCTAGGTATACCCTACCTCTTAATCTTCCCATTGTTTCAGATATTCAAATCGAGTACACAGAGATAGGACCATCAGTGTGACTGCTGGCACGTAGAAAGCATAACGTCTGGATCGATTCCTTTCCTGAGGAAGAGAACAGTTGTTGGTAAAAGGGGTGACTGTATGTTGCCTTCCCATAATGAAGACTGGGACAACTCTGCTTACGGAAGGTACTGGAAATGCGTGGGGTTCCGACCTTGAATGCTTGCGGCCAGACCCTTAAATGTAGCGCTTTTGCATACATGGCTCTTCGAATCCCCTCCTGCGTCCTTTACTTCTCACCTGCAAGGATAACTATCATTAGCTTGATGATTGTGAACAATAAAACATAAATGTTTGATCAAACTTAAACGTTGCCTTCATTCATTTTATAAACTACGAAACAAGCTTGAAAAGGATTTATGCCTAATACATAGTCAACATACAATTTCCTGCTCAACCCATAGGGTTGGCACAATTTTTTGAGGGCTTCTTTTAAATTGCAATCGGGTATCGGCCCCTCTGCGGGTCACAGTACCCATGCCCTCCACATCCCCAATGCGCAATTACAATATCGGGACTCCACTAGCCCGCCTTTTACACTGAAAACCCGATCTTTTTGTAATTTCAAAAAATTTGGAAAACACATGAAAACATGGGAAATCCCGCCCCGATCGCTTAAGACAGACCTCAAATGTTACATGTTGGAGTCTATAAATATTGTCAGGTCTGGCCTATTGCATATTGCAATATGCACAAGTTTGGGGCTCCACCGATTGCGATATGTGATAGGGCTTCGGACTCAAAAATATATATATCATATGTGATAGCTCAGTGGGTCCACCATATTGCTGCGTGTATTATGTATAAGGCTCGGGTTCCATCGATACGCGATATGTGATTGGGGTTTGGACCCGACAATGTATACAATGGGGTTCATAGTGCCGGTGGATCCAGAGGCCAGGGGCACACCATATATACATAAACGTTGGACTTAGGCTAGTTGCAATATGCGATGGGCTTTCGGACCCAAAAATATATATATTGTGGTTCATAACGCCATCGGGTCTAGGATGTTTATGCATCCTTTGTATATAGATTTGGGGCTTAGCCGATTGGAAATTTGCAATGCGATGGAGGACTTAATCACATTGCTCTCATTCATTCATGATAAACCAGCCTTCGCCCTCTGACCAAGGTGAAGTATGATGAGCGAAAAGGGATGATTCATGTATGCTTTGCGAAGCATTTTGGCTATAAGGAGCTATGAAGGCAAATGAGGTGTGATAGAGGGTTTTGTGCATTAAGTGCACGAACGGCCATAGTAAGGATAGGGGTGATTATATATGCGGGCCTATTTTGCCAGAGACACTTAGGAGGATTGAGAAAGTTCCGGTGAGGGAACAAGAGTGCAGGTTATAAATAAATCATGCTGCAGAGATATTTTCAAGGGGAGGTCTTAACCATTAAGAATTGAAGGGTTAACCTGGAATAGAGTTAGAGTTTCTTAGATGAAAGTATATCATTCGGGGACGTGAAAAATCTAGCTTCAAGGGGACCCATTTAAAATTTTCTATCAAAGCATGTTTTAATAGGGTGGTAGTTGTGGCCACAACAAATGGCGAACTGCTGGGCAAACCAGTTATCTCTATCTCAAAATAACCTTAAGATTAATAAAACATCAAGATGTTAAGATAAACTTGAAATGCAAACTATATAGATGGACAAGCATGGGTTCCACTTAAACATTAACTGCTTTAGGAGGGATAGAGACAAATAGCTTCTACTTGCTGATATGATTTTGACAGGCATTCTCCAATGGTAGTGTTATGGGGTTTATTGAACTTCCTTTACCTATTTCCCACTTTCAAAAATCCCTTTGGGCCCATCACTCGTCTGTCTATACCTATTTAGATGTGTACTTCAGCTCTTTATTGCTCATCAAGCTTGATGTAGACATGTTTTTCTTGCACTTTATATGAGAATTTCAGTGCTATATTTTCATTGATTGAATGGGGCGCAGTCATGGATCATGCCATATTTTTAAACCGCTTAAGCAAGGTTGGGCTTGTTGTGTCAACCAGTACTCTGAGCCCAGCAACAATCCTTACTCTAACCGGCTTCCCAAACAACCTATCCTTCCAGATTGGCACAAGGACTTTACATTTCATTTCCTTTTAGATAAGTCATTCCAGTTTCAGGCACAATGACTAGAGAGCAATTATTTTTGCCACAGGGTATGAGACAATGAGCTTAGCTCATGAAAGGAGGTTTACTTGTGAGTAACAGGTATTGGACCATTTAGTGTGGTGGATGGGACCAATGGAGAATGACTGTAAACCTTACAAGCAAGTATAGGCTAGGTTTGAGTGGGATTTATTTAAATGTAGCAATCCTCCATGCCAGTCCAGTTGTAGTTACACATCTTTTGTTTTATAAAGATGCCCCTACATACTCCAGATATCCAAGTTATCAACAGATCTCACACAGTTCCCAACATATGCCAATGAGGGGTTTCGGTTTGCATTCCACTGTTGATTCTCAAGTGCTCATGGGTTGATAGAAAGTTTGTTTGATTTTCAGGGAAGTGATGGATTCGGGAATAACAGAATCATCAGAAAGTTAATGAGGAAGGGAAAGGCCAAGAGTAGTGAATGAGGGCAAATCTGAAAGGTAGAATGTGACTGGAGGACTACAATCAACTGGCTGAAAAGGAATGTAATTCAAAATAGCAGGAAAATAGACTTGGTAGAAAACAAAAGAAAGGATAGAAATACAACTAAACTAATAGCAAAATGAAATGAACTTTAACCTACTCAGGAGGCAACCACCAATGCGGTGGCTACTCGAAGTATCTCTTCAAATGCTGGCCATTGATAGGGAATCTTTTAGTTTCTCCCTGTAAGGTTGTCAATCTGTAAATTCCATGACCAATTTTTTCCACAACTTGGAATGGGCTCAGCCATGAGTGTCGTAATTTTGTGTGCTTACATGTTGGCTCACTCATGAGAGATGAAAAGTAAATAAATTTCTCAATGAAAGATATCACCTCATCTTCACTTCCATTTATAATTTTGTCATGCTCCTTTTTGTTAATGGCTGCATTTTTGAGTGTTCTTTCACAATGCAGGGACTCAAGGATTTTATCCTTACCTTCAAGCACCTACCATTTCGAGATGTTATCAGTTACGGATGATATGAAAATCAATTCAACATAAAATTTATTCTTGTTTAATCTAATATTAGGCAAAAGTTTCACAGCCATAGCAGCCATCAGATCGGCATCGTGGTTATACTTTCAAGGTATGTATGTGATATTGAAAGAATTGAAATTGTCAATTAAACTCCATACCTCATGTTGGTACCTCACCCGGTGTGGCAGACTGTAGTGTATCTTTTTCTTTACCTGGTTCACCATTATCTATGGGTCATCAAAAACTATGATATTTTTTACATTCCTTTCAGTGGCTCTCCTCAGGCCTTTGAGCAAGCCTTCATGTTCTGCTGTGTTGCTGGCAAGCGTGCATTCCAACCAGCTGGCCATTAGATGCTAGTTCCCTTGTGGGTTGATGAGAATGTTTCTAGCGCCTCCACCTTCAAAGCAGTTAGATACATCAAAATAGAGTGTCAAAAATGTAGAAACTAATGTTACATTAATTGAACTACTATCTACAAAACTAATCCTATCATCTATAATAATATAGGGTAGCTCATCAGTTGGATTGTGGGGGTGTTTAATTCTTTCTTCCAACTGTGTGTTTTTCAAAGCCTCCTTGACTGTTTCTGCATGGCATTCTCTGAAACAGGTTTCCGTGGCATAAACATCAAAACTATGATTCCCAAGGATAGAGTTATAGAACATTAAAGGTTCATTGGGGCTGTTTAGTTCCGCTACCACATATTTCATGTATATTTCTCTATCAATTCTTAGCATATCACCTTTTCCCCTCTGAGGTAGCAAGAGATGGGACCAATTAGTTGAGAAATATCCATTTAGATTTGATGACCAGCCCCTACTAAGCAGCATTCCATAAGCCTCGGGTATATCCACTACCACTATATCTATGTGTTAAGTCCTATCTATGCTAATTCTAACTACTCTAATCTAGTCCTAGCTATCCTAATCAATCCTACAAGAGCAAAATACAAAGGTTTAAACATCATATATATGTTCAGCAGGAGCGTGATAAAGAAGATTAAACATCTGCATAGGTTCAAGTACAAATGAATCAATCATTGAATTCATAGTTGGCCAAGATTTTATTAAAGCTAAATTGCAATCCAATCAGTCATATAGGAATCCATATTCTTTTATGGAATTAAAATTACAACTGATGTTTAACTTAGTTGAAGATTAAACATCATGCATAGGTTCAAGTCCAAATGAATCAATCATTGAATTCATAGTTGGACAAGATTGTATTAAAGCTAAATTGCAATCCAATCACTCATATAGGAATCCATATTCTTTTATGGAATTAAAATTGCAACTGATGTTTAACTTAGTTTCAAATTAGAGGCCATTCACAAGCTAACCATGAAACTAAATCACATTCAATTTAACAACACTAATAGTGAACTGTAAGTCATCAATATGCATAAAAACAAATCACATTTACATTCATGCCAGCAACAACACTCTAATCCAAAACATATAACAAAATAATCAAATAAGTCTGAAACTAAAGGCTCCTTCTTCCCTCAAAATAGTCCTCCTTATTCACAATAAAGCAAAACTGTTCTTCTCGAAAATCGAAAGCCCTTTCTACTCTTCGAAAGTAATACTTATGCAAATTCCCTTGACTCTAGGTCTACCCTGCCTCTTCAACTTCCCACTGTTTCAGATATGCAAATAGAGTGCACAGAGATAGGATCCTCAGCGTGACTGTTGGCACGTAGAAAGCATAACGGTCGAATCGATTCCTTTCCTAAGGAAGAGAATAGCTGTTGGTAAAAGGGGTGACTATATGGTTCCTTCCCATAATGAAGACCAGAACAACTCTGCTTACGAAAGGTACAGGTAACGCGTGGGGTTCTGACCTAGAATGCTTGCGACAAAACCCTTAAATGCAGCACTTCTGCATACATGGCTCTTCAAATCCCCTCCTGCATCCTTTACTTCTCACCTGCAAGGATAGCTATCATTAGGTTGATGATTATGAACAATAAAACATAATTGTTCAATCAAACGTAAACATTGCATTCTTTCATTTTATAAACTACGGAACACGTGAGAAAAGGATTTATGCCTGATACATAGTCAACATACAATTTCCCACTCAACCCATAGGACAACATAGTTTTTTGAGGGCTTCTTTTAAATTCCAATCGGGTATTGGCCAGTCCGTGGGTCACAGTACCCATGCCCTCCACTTCCCCGATGCGCAATTACACTATCGGGACTCCACCGGCCCGCCTTTTTGCACTAAAAACCTGATCCCTTTGTAATTTCAGAAAATTTGGAAAACACATGAAAACATAGGAAATCCTACCCTGATCACTCAAGCAATATGCACAAGTCTAGGGCTTCGCCAATCACGATATGCGATAGGGCTTCGGACCTAAAAATATATATATCATTTGTGATAGCTCGGCGGGTCTGCCATATCGCTGCATGTATTATGTATAAGGCCCAGGATCTGCTGATATGCGATATGCGATTGGGGGCCGGACCCAACAATGTATACAATGTGGTTCATAGTGCTAGTGGGTTCAGAGGCCAAGGGCGCACCATATATACATAAACCTTGGACTTAGTTCGATTGTGATATGCGATGGGATTTTGGACCCAAAAATATATATATTGTGGTTCATAACACCATTGGGTCCTAGATGTTTATGCGTCCTTTATATATAGCTTTGGGGTTTAGCTGGTTGGCCATTTGCGATGCATTGGAGGACTTACTCACATTGCTCTCATTCATTCATGATAAACCAACCTTCACCCTTTCATCAAGGCAAAGTGCGATGAGCAAAAAGGGATGATTCATGTATGCTTTGCAAAGCATTTCGACTATAAAGAGCTATGAAGGCAAATGAGGTGTGATAGAGGGCTTTTTGTGTTAACTGCACGAACAACCATAGTAAGGGTAGGGGCAGTTATATATGCAGGCATATTTTGCCAGAGGCACTTAGGAGGATTGAGAAAGCTGTGATGAGGGAATGAGAGTGCAGGTTCTAAATAAATCATGCTGCAGAGATATTTTCAAGGAGAGGTCTTGACCATTAAGAATTGAAGGGTTAACCTGACATAGATTTAGAGTTTCTTAGATGAAAGCAGATCATTTGGGGAAGTGAAAAATCCATCTTCAAGGGGACTGATTTAAAATTTTCTATTAGAGCATGTTTTAATAGGGTGGTAGTTGTGGCCACAACACAATTTTTGAAAATTTGTTCTTAGCTATTTGTAACCCATGTTTTAAATGACTATTTTGTATATGAAAAAACATATTTTTAACTGACCATGAAACAAACATATGACGTGGAGGTGTGTGGTGACATGGAGGTGGGGTGTGATGTGGAGATATGACGTGGAGGTGAGTGGGGAAAATAGTCCAAGTGGAAGTCATTGAGTGGTGTGGGTGTGAAAACAAGGTCAAATGTTAATTATGTAATGGACATGGGCAAGTGTCGGGATAGGAGTGGAGGGGAGCATGCGTGAAGAGTAGTCAGGAAAGGAGGAGAACGTTGGCGGATTTCAAAGGGGGTCAAAGTGGTAAGTGGTTTTTGATGGGGGGTGTGAAATAATGTGGAGGTGACACTTAGGGTTGGCACCGGGAGGGAGGAAACCACTTTTTGGACCCTCCCCTCCCCCCTGCGGATGAAGGTAGGATGGGTAGGGGGGCCAAAAAAACTTTTTGGTCATTGATATGATGAGTCCATCGAACTGTTGGATGGAGCATAGAACTTAACAAATACAGCTATCACATTTTTTCACTTGGGGGTTTTATTACATATTAATTAATCATGTTTAAATTACACGATTAAATTTATTAAAAAAAATTAATTTATGTTAAAACATAATTACTTTATCCTAAGGGCGCATTTTGCCTTGTAAGCCCATTTCTTTACTTTTTGTATTTTTTTCTTGTAAATAATTAGCAGGATGAAATATTATTTACATCTCTCAAACCCAAATAATCAGGTAAAACAATAACTCATCCTATAAAATTTATAGGACCCTAACAAGAGGTTATAGTGGAAAATTTCCCTCTGGTTGAATAATGGATAGGGGCTAGGGGTGATTTCAATCAATCCACTATTTTTCTGGAAATTAGAGGGGCCTCCATGAAACTAGTTACCCTTTCAAGATAAAATCCTCCTGATTAAAAGAGAAGTATTTTTTATCCCTTGTTAACTCTTGTTGGAAATATTTTGATCTTCATCTAGAATGCTCCACAATCAACCAATTTGAGGCTAATCTAATGCTCATAAAATTAAAAACTAAAGAATGGGATAAAAAGAAGAATATGATTGGGGTCCATGAACTAAGGTAGATTGAGGAAGAGCTACAAGGTTTTTTTGTTCAAGATGGGGAAGCATACCTCTCAACTGAATAAAGAGAAGCTCTTATGGGATTAGAAAAAGGAAAAAAAGTTCTCTCAAAAGAACAAGAGAAGGAGTGGCAATTAAAAAGATGATGCATCTGGTTGGCTAGCCAGGATGAGAACACAAAAAATTTACAAGCCTATGCCAAGGTAAGGAAAATGCACAATACCATATGGAGTCTTTAGGGCCTTGATGGTATAGAATATACACATTTTGACTACCTGAAATCCCTAGGAAAGATTCATTTCAAAATCCTCTTCTATGCACTAGATAGAGCCTCAATCACAAAAGTAATTAGAATCTCTCAACTTTCCCTAGGTTAGTTGATGAAGATGAGAACAGGGCCTTCATAGATGATGTTTCTAAGATTCAATCATTTTTCCTATCCCTTCAATGACCATTTTACTCTATTCTAGCATTATCCACTCTAATTTTTATGGTTCTAACCTCTTCCTCATTGTTGTAGGATCCCTGAGTATCCCCCATCCTCCTATTCCTCCTATTGGTCCTTATTATAGGCAACATGTTACCTTCTTTTTAAATTTTCAAGAAATTTCCTACCTCGATCCAAAATTATGGGTTAATAGGTGCAATCTTCTTCTTCATAGAATTTTTTCCACTATTGTTTTGCACAAATTTGAGTATCGATATGGATGTTACGATCTTTGAAAGTTATGGCCTAATTACCCATATTTCTTTGTTTTCTCACAACACATTGTTTCCAATTTATCAAGCCATTATACATCTAAATTTCTAAATCTAGCTCCATTATTGGGTCCTATATTCCCTTAGCTTTCCATTGACTACTTTGTCCCCCCAATCCAATCTATGGTTGCTAAGTTACACCCTTTTGAAGATATTGTATGCCTTATTTTTCCTTCATACTATTTCAATCACAACACCTTCATATAAATTATGTTCCACGATTGTAGTATGTATTTGGAAATATCTCTCCAAGATATTTTATTTGATTTGTAGACATTGATAGTGATAATTCTTTTCTCTACCTGAAAAAAATCGTTTAGGCCCTCAAAAATTCCCTCCAAAAAGATGAGCTATAAATTTAGAAAATATTATAAAAAATGTACAAAAATTTTGTTTGATTTTCTGCCTTGGTGTTGGGGCCCCAGAGTCACACTTTGAAGTGCTATAGTGGAGAGCCCAAGAACATCTAAATTTGATTTTAATTTGTTATTATTGATTTTGGTTTTCTGCTATAAATCTAAAATTGAAATCACTTAAGTTTATTTAATATTGCTTAATATATTTCTCTTTCTTATAGTTTGAATATTTATGAGCTTAGATTCTTAATGTAAAGTTTCAACAAGAAAAACAAAATCTAGTAGATAGATTTCAACAAATTAAATCAAACATTATATTAATTTGTTCATTTTAAATGTTGTTTTCGCTGAATGCTTGTGTGAAATTTGATTTTGATTCTTTTGGTTTTTCTCTATGTATTTTCAAACACAAGTTTTCATGTACTCTAAAGAGCCACTTCTAGCCATTCAAATAAGGTTTTAGAGCTCAAATTAAAATAAATAAATAAATAAATATTTTCAGAATTCAGGTAAGGGAAAATGTCAACAATTTATAAGGGTTTTGTTGGGTATAATTTCCACTTGTTTTCAGTTATAGAATCCATTTTCCTTTCGTTTGACATAAAATGAAAACAGGGTTTAATGAGAAGAGAAAAATGGAGAATATGTTTCACTAAAATAAAATGAGTAAATAGGAATTATTTTCAGCCTATTGATATCAACTGGACAACTAAGAAGATAAGAATTAAGTTGTAAGAAACGTAGCAATCTTATTTTATACATTTTATTTCTATCCATGTAAAATATTATCAAAATAATAAAGATATTGTAGTATACCTAGGGTGGATAGTATGGGGTACAGAGGGAGGTACCCAAGGGAATAATGTAATAATGGGATGGGCCATAGTAATAAATAAAGTGGTTAACCAGTATCATGTAAGGGACCACAAGTAGTTAGCAATAATGTAATAAGCCCATTGTATTAGATAGATGGTATTGAGGGAACCATGGTAATGACCCATTGTATTGTATGTATGAGGCCTATATAGAGGGTAGAGACTCCTCATTGAGAGATGCCAAGGAATATTGTATGGACAAGCATATGGCTTGTGGAGTGTTCTCCTTCCTTAAGGAGTGATTATACGGTGTTACCCTACCTTAAGGGTTTGATCAATAAAGAAGCATTTTCTATATTTCAGATCTTGTTATTTTTGGGTATATTTCTATTATCATATTTTTTAGATCATATCTACTACATATACTCTTCACAATCTTGATAAAATCCTACATAAATTAAAGCTAACAATTGTACTGATGCAAAATTTTCTTTAATTAATAATCACATTCAAATATCATACAAACATCATGTTTACAACATGATATGCCATAAAAAATCTTTGTAATTGTATTAATATGGTGCAAAAATAAAATTACAAGGTGGGTGTTACACTAAAAATTGTCACCATGACTATCTGCAGTTAATATGGCTCCATCAATAGTCATATTATCCTCCTTGTCAAGCCTAATACCTCTGCTCTCCATGTCAAACTTCAAGAAAGAGAGAAAGTCAATAGAAATCATGTTTATCTCTGTGTACGCAGGTTCTCTCTACCTTGCCTGCATGTACGCATCCCAAGCTCATTGTACCTGCGTACTTGTACGCTCTGTAAGTCAAGGGATGGGTGCGTACTCCTGTAA
>APFE030170218.1:2379-54041 GCA_000404065.3 Pinus taeda | reverse complement strand
ATTTTAATTAGTCAATGTCAAATTAAAAAATTACATATCATTAAATATGACATAGCAACTCATATCCAATTTCCTAATAAATAATATTTTTACTTCTTAAAATCACAATTTCTTAAAAATAACAATCAAATAGATTAAATTAAGTGTATTTTATAATATTTTAGTTTTTAATAATAATAAAAACCCTTTCAACTAAATCTAATATCCAAAGTGGATGAATTAAACAATGATTATAATTTTGTAAATGTTATAGTAAGAAAGAAAAATAAAACATCACGTGTCATTGAATATGACACAACATTTCATATCTGATTCTTGAATCAAACTCAAGTTGAAAACTCACATTTTATTAAATATGACGAGATACTCCTATCTAATTTCATAATGACCAATGAATATTCAATTCAATTTATAAAATAATAAAAATAAAATCAACTAAATTAAATATATTTTAATTATTATTTAATACTAATAAATAATAACTCTTTCAACTCTAACATAAACTAATGTTTCAACTATAAACTTTTGTAAATTTTATAGTAATTAAAAATGGCTTTTATTATTATTATTTATTATTTTTTTATTTTTTACAGAAACGGTTATGGGGCTTTCATTAACTGTCTGGCAAAATACCATGAGTTCGGTTACAAAGACTGATACTGGTTTCTTGGAGACTCTCCAACCAGTTGAGCATGCCACAAACCCTTTTGAGTCGCATTTTTTTACAGTTTTTCACATGGTCTTTTCCTGCTATCTTCCCTAGTTTATGGATACAAACAAACTGCTTTAGCAAAAGATGGAAGAACATAGAGATTTTTTAGGGGATTGGGTCCCAGGAGAGATCATTATCTCTAAGGATAGATCCAGCATCTCGTTGGGCTGCCCTATTTGCTTTGACATCTACTTCCTTATTATTTGTTCTCAGAATATGGAAAAATGTCAAATTCATGTGTTTTATCATGCTTTTGATTCTTGAAATTGTCCTTGCCAATCGTAGATCTGCTAGATTTGCATTGTTCACCATTGCATTTATAATGATTTAGGAATCTCCCAGCACAGTTGCTTCTGTGAATCCCGTGTCCCTCAGTGTTTTGATCCCTTGGAACAGCGCCATGACTTCCACTTGAATGCTTGTGGTGAGGCCTAGACCCCAAGCAAATCTGTGAGTGGAAGGCTCTTTTGGATTTTTGATTATGCCTCCTGCTCCGGCCCTTCCTGGGTTTCCTTTGGCTGCTCCGTCAAAGAACAGTAAAGAAGTGTTTGATTATTCAACCAAGCTTGAAATTCTTCTCCGTTTTTCCTTATTTGCCAGTCTTTAAGACATAGAGGAGATGTTGTAGACTTTTGAAATTTTAGATTGAGAGCTGCTCCGAACTCCATGTCATGCTGGCTTATATTTGAGTCGTCTTCTTTATCACTCAGCCACTCATTTAGCTGTCCTTTAACTGTGTGTGCAACTACTTTATAATTATGTTCCTTGTCCCTGAAAATCCTCCTATTCCTCTCCAACCAAGTTTGCCAGCTAATAAATTTGGGCAGGGCAGTCCAAGCTAATTTGACAATCTTGTTTTTTGGGCCTAGTCCTGGATATCTAGCCAACCACCCGACAAACAAATTCGGAACTGCATGGGGGAGATTGGGCATCAGTTTCTGCGTTCCAAGGAGCTCCTGCCAGATCTGTACTGTAAATTTGCAATCCAAAGAAATATGGACAGCAGATTCAGAGTTTTCTTTACATAGAACACATCTTGAAGGGCCAAGAAATCCCCTTTTCAGCAGTCTATCCTCTGTTAGGATTTTTTGATGGCATAACAGCCAGTAGAAAAAATCGATCTTTGGGATAGTACGAAAATTCCAGATACCTTTCCAAGGCGCCGGATTGGGGGGGACATGGGGTCTCTCCGTGATTTTGGCATATCCCTAAGACACTAAATATCCTGTCTGATGCGTACCCCGACCTCTCGAATCTTTCATTCTCGCGTGGATAGGGGCAACGCCATGAAGCATCTGAAGAAGCGTTGCATAGTCTGATAGCCACACAGTTGGAACGTTGGGCGTTTTCTAGCCTGCCCAACTGTCTCCATGTCAAGAGGATATGTCCCATAGCGTATTTAAATTCGCTTCTACCATCCACACCTTTAGATCTTTGCTTAGACTCGTGTTTGCAATCAGAGGTCTATTCATAATGCTATCCTCCCAGATTTTAATGTGCTTGCCATTCCCGGGAACCCAATAAGCGTTATCTCTTATAAGAGGTCCAACTTTAAATATAAGCTTGCTGAGGGGGGATCTGATCTGTTCTTTAGGTTGTTCCAGACAGCGTAGACACTGCCCTCTGAAATATTTTCGCCACAACACCAACTGGACCCATCCACACTTTGGTGATATGATTTTCCAGATCAGTTTAGCACCCAATGCTAGGTTCTGAGCGCTTAAATTTTTAAAATTTAATCCTCCTTCGTGAAGCGGCCTAACAAATATGTCCCAATTTACTAATGAGAGTTTCTTTTCGTTGTTCTTGCCTCTTTTCCAAAGCAATTTCTTGATTAATTCCTCCATGGTTTTAATGACTCCCATTGGTGCCAACAGTACAAAAAATTTAAACAGAGGCAGGTTGCTTAATACTGATTTTATTAACACTGGTTTCCCTGCCAAATTGAGCCAATGTGACCCCCAGGCCTGCATTTTGTTTTTGAATTTTTCTATCTGTGGAGACCAGTCTTTACTTGTAGCCCTCTTGTGGAAGATTGGCAGCCCGAGGTACTTGAAGGAGGTCCAAGAAGCTGATGCTGCAAATTCCAGGCATCTGGCAATGGTGCTTGCAACAGTCACTGATACATTCCAGCAATATACGTGGCACTTACCCTTGTTTAGTTCGCTGCCCGATGCTTGGCAATAATCTTCCATCACCTCTTCGAATTTCTTTGCCAATAGCTGAGAAGCAGCCCCAAGAAGCAGAGTATCATCTGCGAAGAGTGCATGATTGATGCATTTGATCCCTCTTGCTATGCCCAATCCAACTATATCTTGTTCTTGTTGTTTCTTATTTAGGTGGAAACTGAGGGCAGAGGCCTGCAAAACAAAAAGGAGAGGCGACAGGGGGCACCCCTACCTCAGCCCTCTAGTTGCTTTAAAGAAATCGGCAGCCCCGCCATTCACTAGAGGGGCAATCCATGGTTCGGAGATACAAGCTCTGATCCATTTTATGAAATTTTGTCCAAAACCTAGCTTGTGCATCACATCAAACAGAAAATTATGTCTTATGCGATCAAAAGCATTTGCTAGATCGAGTTAATAACCATACCTTTTTCTTTCCGCCGGAGGCTTGAGTGGATCGCCTCTTGGACCAAGATGAAATTGTCTACCAACTGCCTGCCTTGAATGAAGCCGCCTTGGTTCTTTGGGATGACTTTAGGGAGGATTTTCTTCAATCTGTTTGCTATGACTTTGGTGATCACTTTGTATCCGATGTTGCATAGGGATATTAGGCGGAATCTATTGAAGGAGTTGGCACCTTTTTCTTTAGGAATGAGAGCCAGGAACGCTGAGTTTGTGCTGCCCCCAATTTTTTGACACTCTTGGAATTTTTGTATCATTTTCATAAGATCCTTCTCGACTATTTGCCAGCAAGTTTGAAGGAACTTGGGCGTGAAGCCATCCGGGCCCGAGGCTTTGTTGGGTTCCATTGCAAACAGAGCATCTTTAACTTCGTTGGATGAGATTTTACTTTCCAGACTCTGGTTCATTTTTGCAGTTATGAGTTTGGGGACATTGTCAATCAGTTTGGCAGTCTGGTTGGTCCCCATATCTTCAGAATACATTTTTCCAAAATGGTTTGACGCTGCCTTCTTGATGCTGTCAAAATATTTTATGATGTTGTTCTCATTTTTTATTTCTGATATATTGTTTTGGCATTTTCTAGCTTGGGCCTATTTGTGAAAGAAGGAGGAATTGCGGTCTCCAGCTTTTAGCCATAGACTCCTTGACTTGAGTCTCCAAAACTCTTCTTCTGCCAGGCACGCTCTATGGAGTTTGTGTTGAAGCAGGTTTTCCTTATCTAACTCCTCTTTGGTGATTTCAGCAGCTTCCAGGTGTAGGTGATGGAGTTCCAGTTCATTTTGAATTTTTTTCCTGTCCACTGCAGGGTTTGGCAATGTCTTTACCCATCTTTCAGCGTTTTTTTGATCCTACGAAGTTTCTCCTCCCATACAAAGAAGGGGGACCCCTTGACCGGCTCTTTCCAGCTCTCTCTAATCTTGTGCAGGAATTCAGGCTCTTTGATCCATAGGGAGCTAAACCTGAAGGGTATAGGCCCTAAGTCCTTAGAGGGAATCAACCCTAGATTGATGGGCTTATGATTAGAGGCACTGGTTTGGAGGATGCACATTCTAGCCTCCAACCCCGAGAGAAGGAAGGAGCTTTGGACAAGGAAGAGGTCAAGTCTTGCTGCTATATGTCCCGGCCCCACTCTCTTGTTTGACCAAATGAAAGTGCCTGAGACTGGTTTTATATCTAGCAGATCCCAATCTTGCATGAGATCTTCTACCCATTCTCTTGCTGGGTCCCTGACTATGCTACCTCCTCTTTTTTCTAATGCTTGGAGTGTGAGGTTTAAATCTCCTGCTATAATGGCATTTTCCAAGTTTTCTATATCTGCTAGGCCTTTGATGGAGTCCCAACAGTCTTTTTTCTTACCTGCATTGTTAGGAACATACACCTTTTGAATCTAAGTGTTGCATTTTTAAAAAGATCCAATGAGTGTTGAGGGACTCAGAGATTAGAGAAAACTTATTTGGGTTCCAGAGCGCCCCCAGCCCTCCCGATGCTCCACGGGCAGACACTGCATGCGCTCCATTTTTTTTCCAAATTTTTTTGCTTGCTTGGAGGAAAGCTTATTCCTCCAGTTTAGTCTCCTGGATGAGGAGGATATCTGGGGCTTCCAATCTTGTTAAGTTGTGCATTGCTTCTTCCTTAGCTGAGGTACCCATCCCCCTACAATTCCAGGGGATTATTTTCATCATTTATTTCTGCCTTGGGGAGCTCCCTTAGAACCCTATGTTTGCATCCTTGTCACCTTCGGGGTTTTGGCTAGAAGCTTCTCTAGCGTTGGTTGGCTGCCCTGGAGCTTGTCCTTGTAGGTTTCTTGTTCTCTTTTGTCTTTTGCAGATTTGCGCCCTCGAGTAGATCTTCTGGGAGAAGATTGGGATTCCCCGATTTCTCCTTCTTCCTCTGATTCTTCAGACTCTTGAGTTTCTTCCTCTTCTTCTGTGGCCTTTTCTTTGGGAGGGTCTGGGCTTTTGATGGAGGGGGAGGCTTTGGGGGGAGAGGTCTCCTTTGGAACTTCTGTCTCATGTGCATTCATGGTCTCAGATTCAAGGATTTCGAATTTATTCCCTTGACTTTCCCTGACTGATTTTTGAGTTATGCCCTCTTGGTGGGTTTTGGCACCCCCATTTGTATTCTTCCTGTGAGAGTTTTTGGATCGCTTTGCCTGGTTCCATCCTTCGTCCTTTCCTTTTTCTTCCACTCCTTTAGTCGGGCAGTCCCTGGCAAAGTGCCCGTAGACATGGCACTTCCAGCATTTGAATGGCAGCTGCTCATAGTCCAGTTTCTGTATATAGGTCTAGGGACCTACCACTATTTTAACGGCTTCCGGCAGTCCGACTTCCAGATCTACCTCCACACAGATTCTGGCACAGTCATACTGGTCCTTACTGTTGGCCTTGTCTATGAATTTTCCCAGGGTATTGCCGATATGCTTCAAAGAGTCCCAGTTCCAACAGTGGATAGGGAGATTTGGGAGCCTCACCCACACCAGGATTGCTGTGGGCACGTCTACCGCCAGATCGAAGTCTGGGGTCCATTTGTTTAAGTACAGCCCTTGGGGGCCCATGAAATAAGGGTCGTTCCTGAAAATTAAATCTTTGTCTTCTTTTGCAGAGAATTCGAACAAAAAGTAGCCTCTCCCGAGGAAGTAAGAGGTTACCTTGTTTTGGATCAGAGGTGCCCAGTTCCTGGCAACCCAGTTCTTGGTCATCTTCGGCGAAGGCCAGAGTCCTGTAAATTGTCCTACCAGTGCCTGATCTGCCAGCGAGAGGGCTACTTGAATCGGTCCTTCGGGCGGGAGAGCAATCTCCGGAATATCTTCCAGTCTTTTCACAAACTTTGCTGATTTCGTACATTTCTTCTTAGGCAGAGAAGCTAGGAGGGTTTTAAAGGCCTCAACTGCAGAAGTTGATGGCTCCTCCATGGCGGGTCAATTCCAGCCAGGGTGGCCTCAGCTGAGCCAGGCCCTCGACGGACCCTCGCAGGCACAGAATTCGGTTCTCACTTCCATGCATGCTCCCGAGAGGGTCTTCAGCGGCTCCCAAGCAGGCTTAGAGAGCGTGAGATGCAGGCGCGCACGCAGGATCCCCTGGTCAACAAAATGTAATTCTTTTATTTTTCATTATTTTATTTATTATTTTAATAAATTTTAGTTATTATAAATAAAAACAAAATTTATTTTTTTTGTTGACAAAAATGAGTATTATTGATAGAAATTTGTGCCTGGTCGCAATAAGTTACACATGAGTTACATCTTTAAAAATCATTTTTGACAAAAAGACCAGTGTATAACGGATAATCCTCGCTAGGCTCTAAACTGACCATAAGCAAACTGAAGCCCTATTTACATGACTACAACAAGATACTATTAACTGACCAAACTTATACATAACATAAATGGCTCTATGAGCTAACTGACTAGCTATTAGATTACCTCATTATATCTCATAGACAAACCATTGATTTCAAAAAATAATTAGCAACGAACTTGACAAAAGAACCAGGGGAACCATAATTTCCACATCTAGCCTGGAGAAGGAACTAGCCATTATCAAAGGGTGGCTTGTTGAGATCAATTTCACAATGCCCCGCGTCATCCTAGAGCTTGTTTGGAGATTCCTGGGATTCTTTGCTTAATTTGAGTTCCATGACCATAGTTCTAGGGGCATCCACTTCATCAACCAATTTAGAGAACTAGAATTGATTTGCCAGGAGCTTATATGAAAAATCAATTTGTGTATGGGCCATTTGGCACATTTTAGTTTGTAGATCATAGTCTTCTTTGAGCAGAGATTCATGGGTTTCCAAGCAGTGAGAGCGAGGGGTTTCTCATAGAAGAGGACTCAGAGTCTGAATCCTAGTCCATGAAATCGAGTAGAGGAGAAATCAAAAACTAATTAAAAATAAAACAAACACGTTTCAGTAACCTTGTCAAATCTTCCACTCTTATGGTATAGATAAAGCTACAGATTCCAACAAGCTTTGTGGATGGATTTCCGTTCAAAGGATTGATATCATGAGGAATAGGACAAAGAGAGGAGGCATACCTAAGATGGTAGCCCCTATGCAAACCCCCCAACTTTTGGAAATTTTTCTTTTGGTAGCCCCTATGCAAGCCCCCCAACTTTTGGAAATTTCTCAAAGAAAAATGTGATCAGGGCACCGTAAAAACCAACATAATCTCAATTCTAAATATAACAACCAATAAACCATCCCAAGGCCATAGGGAAGGGTAAAAATCTAGAAATTAGCATTCAAATTCAACTTGTAGAATACATCGTTGATACAGTTAAGAAATTCAACCTTAACTTTTTTAGACAAAGTATAAATTATACTTAACTTTGAATTATCATTCTGTCCCTGGCCCGACTTCTCGTCCTTTAAGCCTGTGATCCCAGAGTTCTAGTGAAAACCATCCAACACTACCCAGTTGAACAATTGAAACTTGATATGGTGATCCTCACCTGATAAGGACAAATCCTGGACACCTCCCAAACCACCCACAACCAATCTAGACCCCAATTCATGACCTCTTGGGAAGGAAAAACTCTTGGGAGGAGGGTTTCCGACATAGGGATATTATAAGAAAAATTACCCTGCGGATTAACATAATAACCCCTATCATTTCGACTGAGAAACTACATCATTATTTTGATTGTGGAGAAATTCCAATGTTGCAACAAGTGAGAACTAATGTGTCGATCATGCAAAGCATAGATAAATACCCTTGCATTATTATATATCTTGTAACTTTACATGATGTCAAAAAATAATTTGCCCACTAAGTACATTGAATGAACCAAGCCAAAGATTTTATGATGATAGTAATGAAAGGAAAAAGGAGGAGGAAGGTGAAATAAGAAAGATGACTTTATAATAAAAATTGTAATTTTCTAAAAATATTAGGAAGGTTAACAAGACGCACTGCTGCTGCTACTAACGGATCTGCGCAACCCTAGCCAGAGAACGCAACACGCAGCTGCTGCTAACGGATCTGCGCAACCCTAGCCAGAGAACGCAACACGCAGCTGCCCCTCAGCGGCCTCTTGCTGCTGAGGCCTTAGCTCGATGGATTCTCCAGAGGATAGAGATCCTCTTATTGATCACCAAGAAGAAAATGAAGGAACAACAAAAGCATTCGCCTCTCTCATATCTACAATGGGTCCGACGAAGAATTGACCGCCAATAACTAAGTTTGTTAAAAGATTGGAAGACATCCCTGAAATCTCCCTCCCCCTCGCTCTCCCCCATAGAGCAGCTTTGTCCTTGGCAGAGCGTGGATTAGTTGGGGAGTTTACTGGGTTATGGCCTTCACCCAAGGCCGTCCAAAAATGGGTAGAAAGGAAATGGACTGCATCAATAAATGAGAAAATTTCAATTAGGTTCTGTGGAAGAGGGTACTACACCTTCCACTTCGAAACTAAGGAGGATCACGATCTGATATTTAGGAATGGCCCATACTTCATGGATACAAGGGGACTATACCTAAACATATGGACACCAGATTTTGATCCATAAATGGATGTACCCAGCGTTGTCCGAGTCTGGGTCAGGTTGTTGCACCTTCCCCTTCATTGTTGGGGAGATGATTCAATTAAAGCTATAGGAAATGCAGTCAGGAAATACATAGATAGGTGCGAGTGAAAGGAAAATATGCATGCATGTGCTAGAATCTGCGTAGAAGTGGATCTAGGGAAAGGGCTTCCAGAAACGATCAAAATCAAAGTGGATCAGTGGACGCATATTCAACAACTCGATTATGAGAAAATCCCCTTCAAATGCAAGGTATGTCACGAATATGGTCATTTTGCTAATAGATGTACCAAAAAAAAGAAAATGAAAATGAAAAGGCTGAAGATCCTGAAAACAAATGGGAACAGGCTAAAAGGAAGAAGACAACCAAAAAACAACCCCTTCACCCTTCTTTGTAGCCCCTTGCATCCTCTAACCTCCTCCTTCCATCACCAAAAGCAGACAACAATCCTCTCATTAGCCTAAATATTTTTGGGCCACTGGACCCCTCAGTCCCCCCATCCCCCAGATCCACCCCCCATGCTCCTCAACCTCCCAGCATCCTCCCCTGATCTCAAACACTCAATCTCCTCCCCTTCCCTTTGTAGACAAAATTCTAACAAGAAATCAAAGGAAACTCTTCAAAATGTAGAACATAAAAAAAAAAGAGCAAGAAGAAAGTCAAACAAAGAACTAAGGGATGAAGCGGCAGTAAAGGAAATGGCATTAGGAACGCAACAACCAATGGAATCCTTTCTAAGAAGGAAACAATGATAAAAGCCAACAAAGATGGAAAGGCCCCTTGCACCACCCAACAAGCAAATAATGATAATGGTCTCCTGGAATTGCTGAGTAATGGGATCGCCCTTTAAAGAAAATGCCACAAGAGACATTCTAGCAAAAGAAAATCCAAACATTCTTATGATTCAGGAGACAAAAAAAAAATAAAAATTACGAAGGGGAAGCAATATAGGAAACAAGAGCTTCAGGAGGAATCTGCACAATATGGAAGAAAGGACACTGAGAAACGATACAACAAAAAAAAGATCAGCACTAGATACAAACAAATCTAAAGCAAATAAGCATAAAAGAGAAGCACAACCTCATAAATATATATGCTCCCAATCACTACAAGGAAAAAGAGCAATGCTGGGACACCATAAAGGAAGCACTAAAAGAAACACAATCGGGAAAATAATTCTCGGAGGGGATTTAAATTTGGTAAAAAGTATAGAAGAAAAGTTTGGAGGGACATACCACACAGGCCCATCTAGGGATGCTCTGGAAGAGACAATGGAACAACACAACTTAATAGACATTCCCCCAAACAACGGAAAATATACCTGGAGCAACAAAAGAGTGGGCAAAAATAACATTAAAGAAAGGTTGGATAGAATTCTGATCCAAGAAAACATAGCAGCAGTTCAAAACTCTATTAAATCTAAAATTCTACACACCATGACATCTGATCATAAGCTGGTGGAAATAATGATGGGCAAAATGGAAAATCAAGGACCGCTTCCATTCAAATACAACCCAATATGGGACAACAACACAAAATTCAGTGAACTAATCAAGGAAGCATGGGCACCAAGAATATCAGGATCACCCCAATATATCTGGGAAACAAAATTAAAGAATTTAAGAGCCAAGCTAAAGGAATGGGCAAGAGCAAATGAAAAAAAAGGGAAAAAAGAACTGCAACAGAAAATGGACAGCATACAAATTGAAAAAGAAAGCAAAGAAGAAGACAAACATGATTATTTAAGAGAGAAGGAGATATTTTGGGAAATATACAAGGAAAACATGAAAGAGGAAGAAGAGGCCATATTGAAATCTAGAAGCTTGTGGCTCAAGGCAGGGGATAAAAACACCTCCTTCTTCCACAATACTATCAAGATAAGAAGTGCAAGAAATTAGATAGAAAAAATACAAGTTGATGGTCAAGAGGTCAAAGGTGCAGAGGAACTAAAAAAAGCGGCCCACAAGTGTTTTAAAATTTTACTTTCAGCTAGAGAAGAAACGAATGAGTATGAAAGCTTCCTACAACATACAATTAAAAAAAAGAAAAAGAACAAAGCTTATAAATGTGCAAAGAGATAACAAAAGAAGACATAGTGGCGACCATATGGAGCCTACATCCAGACAAAGCCCCAGGGCCAGATGGTTTTACAATAGCATTTTATAGATTCCATTGGAATACAATAAGAAAGGACTTCTTAAGAATGGTGAAGAATGTCTTCAAAAAAAATAAAATAGGAAGTAATACCAAATCCTCCTATCTTGCATTAGTCCCAAAAGAATCCAACCCCTCCACCTTCAATAGATTTCGCCCTATCTCCCTTTGCAATTCCTCCCATAAGATCATCACAAAAATAATTGCAAATAGAATCAAGGAAGTTCTCCCAATAATAATATCTGAAAACCAAGGAGGATTTGTGCCCAACAGGCAAATCATAGATAATGTAATTATTGTACAGGAAGTTGTACATTCCAGCATGCAAAGAAAAGGAAAAGGAATCATAATCAAACTGGATATGGCAAATGCATTTGACAGGGTTAGCCTCCCATATCTAATGGCAGTCCTAAAAAAACTTGGATTTTCAAGAGAGATAATTGAAGTCATCCAGGCTTGCATTGCTACTCCTTAGATTGCTCCTCTTATAAATGGAAGGTCCAACGAATTCTTTCAAAGCACAAGAGGCCTCAGACAAGGATGCCCTCTCTCTCCCTTCCTATATATTATAATGGCGGAAACTTTAAGTAGAGCCTTGGAAAAACAAAGAAAAGAAAGAAACATCATTGGGCTCAGAATAGCAAGAGGAGTAAAGACCATAAACCACTCTCTTTTTGTTGATGACACTCTCTTATTGGGAGGGGCTATAACAGAGTGTCATCAACAATAATTGCAAAAAGGTTCAAAAGAATATTGGATGATTTCCTACAGGTTTCAGGTGGGCTCTTAAACAACACAAGATGCAGAATATATGGATGGAATACCCCTCCCAGAATCATGCAAAGGATTTCATAAATCCTAGAAATCCCCATACAGGAAAAATGGACTCATTTATTTTACTTGGGACTCCCCATCTCAAAAGAAAACATGAAGGCAAAAACATGGACCAAACAGATTGAAAAAATGAAAAACAAAATCCAACGTCGGGGAATGATGTGGCTAAATATGGCAGGAAGGGTAATATTAATTAAAGCACTCCTAGCAGCACTTCCAATCTACCAATATGCAATAATCTTGGCTCCAGCAAGTGCCCATAAACAAATGGAGTTAATCCTAAGCAGCTTTTTATGGCAAGGAGTGAAGCAAGAAAACAAAAAATTCAGTTTGGTCAGGTGGAAGCAAGTAGTATTACCATATGAACAAGGAGGCCTATCAATTTGGATAGCTGGCCTCATGAATGCTGTCCTGGGAATGAAAATAATATGGAGACAGATCACAGGGAAAGAGAGCTAGTGGAGAAAAACACTCACCTCAAAATACATGGACAAATCTAGGAAAAGTCTGCTGAATGGAAATATTCCATCAAGACAATGTACTCAAGTCTGGAAGTTAGTAAAAAAGACAATTCCTTTAATGAGCAATTATATTTCTAAAATCCCAGGTAATGGAAAAACAATATCGATTTGGGAGGATAGAATTATGGGAAAAGAACCTCTAAAAACTCACTCAAAAATTGAAGGTATTCAAAAATGGATGAGAGGAAAAGGTGTAAACACTCTACACTCAATCTCTCTTTGGAATCAGAGAGAATGGCAAGAATGGCAAACCTTAAAAATCCCTGCAAATCTGGAAGTGCAATGGAGCAAATTAAGGCAGTTTCTTAAAGGGGCAGCACCCATAAACTACGATGAAGAAGATGACTTCCTTTGGGATCCAAGTGGTGGAAAATACATAGTCAAGGCTGGATATAAAATCCTACAAGAACAACCAAATCAACAAGACTGGGGTTTCCGGAAGATAGTTTGGAAATCTGAAATTCTGCCTAAGATCAAAATGTTCACCTGGACACTCTTAAAAGGGAATATCTTAACTAGTGAAAACTTCAAAAAAAAGGCTTCCAAGGCCCATCAAGATGCCCAATGTGCTTGTGGGCAGAAGAAACCATTCAACATTTATTTCAAGACTGCACCTTCGCCAAAGAGTGTTGGCAACAGCACATAAGTCCTCATGAAATCAATATAAATTTTGAAAAGCCTCTACCGAATTTTCTCCAAACCTTGGAGAAGGCCTATCCATACACAACAAAGAGGAAATTGACGATACAAAGGATTTGGAAGTGCATCCCAGTAGTTCTTTGTTGGAAAATTTGGTTGACGAGAAACAAGTGCATTTTCAAAAGCCAGACCCCAAGAATAGGGAAAACCCTCTCAAAAACATGGGGTTTAACTTCTGAAATCCTTAATGTTAAAGGAACAACATCAATAGACTACAACACTCTTCAACAAGAAGAGAAAGAATGGCTTAACAAAGGCATAATAAATAACAATGGTCAAATAGGACAAAGGAGGAAAACTCTAGAACATAGCTGGAAAATGACACTGAATGAAGAAGAATTTGCAACTTGGAAAAAAAATCAGAGAAGACATTGTCTCTACTTTGATGGGGCTTCAAAACATAATCCTGGAAAGGTAGGGGCAGGGGGAATTATTCTTTATCCGGATGCGAAAGAAAATGTTACATATGAATGGGGACTTGGAGAAGTCTCAAATAATAAGGTTGAAGCCTACAATTGTTAATGGGAATAATAATAATAATAAAGAAGAGCGATACAAGACCCCATTATAATAGAAGACTCAGCCATAATAATAGAGGCAATGGGCCGTCACAAAAATCCCAAAAATGAATTCATGAACAGAGTATACATGCGAATCAAGAAGAATTTAGAAGGCTTAGGAGATGTGATCTTCAAACATGTTTTGCGAACTCATAACCAACAGGCAGACCATTTCGCTAATCAAGCAGTGAAAAGAACTGAAGGGAGCATTCAGGAAAATAAAGAGGAATATCACACCTCTGTCCCATAATTTCCCTCAAAAGATCACAAGCATGAATCTTATCAAAAAAAGGAACAATGTGCATTCCTAAAAGAAATTAAAAAAAAGCAGTAAGATCTCAACAAAAAGAATATCACTACAAAAATAAGAAGAAGGTCATAAGAATTCAGAGGAAACATCATAGAAGATAAAAAAATCGCAATTGTTCTAGCAGCAAGGACGATTGCGATCATGGTCATGAGAACCACACAACAATCCTTTCCATCAGTGAAAGGCATTGGACAACCTCCAGCCTCTACAAATACACTGGGAAATGTAACATCTCCCGCAGCTCCAATCCCAAGCAAAGTTATTTGCTCCACTCGCCCCTCATATCCCTTGCCCTACTCAAAGTGTCCCCGTCTTCTCTAAATCCCTTCTTGATCTCTCTTCACTGCCCACGAACTCTACATATCATCTCCTCCTCCAAACTTCTAGCCATCCACGCTGTGCAAACCTCCAGCCACCAACCTCACTCCTCCACTAGTGATCACCTCCACCTCTTTATTTCTTCCCCCTCAGCGCCCCTCCTCCCTATCTGTCACACTCAGGAACACCAAGTTATAGCAAGTACTAAAGATCAGAACAAAAGGCAAGCAGGTAGTAACAACAAAAGAAGGAATATTTTAGGCAACACAAGACACAAGAAGCACAACGACACAAGGAACAACAAGCAACACAAGAGGAATAAGAAGAAAGCAAACCAAATGGAATTCAACCCCATTGAAAAGGAAGCAAGGAATGATGCATGCTCAACATGCAAAGTGAACAAATTTATGATTAATCAACTACAAGAGTCACTAAAAGATATCAGATCTGAAATGAGAATGGAGTATAGCTATTAGAAAAGGAACCTGGAAATGCAAAAAGAAGAGATCATGGTGCTAAAAACTAAATGCAAGCACTTAGAAGAAGCAGTGACATACTTCAAAAACAACATCATGAGCCAAGAAGACGAGAACTCTATCAACTATGACAAGAAGAAATAGCCATCTCAGGAGTAGTCAGTCTACAAGCCATGAAAAGTTATCATAGAATCAATGTTATGTAAATTTGCTTTATTAGTAGGTCAATATGTTAGGTAGTACTTAAGAATAGTCATAAAAATATATGAAGTTTTGAAAACATGCATAGGAGAAGGGACTACACTCCCATCTCATTGCTTAGTTTCCTTCAATGCTATAGTCGATTGTAATAGGAGCTTGCTCCACCACAACTTTTGGTAATATATCCACTATCCAATCTTGTTAAAAACAAAAAAAATTGTAATTTTCTAAATATTATTCTAATTTGAGACCAACATGAATCTGGTCCTTGTGTTCCATATTACAACCTTCATTAAGGCATGGGGAATTTGATTCTTTGATCATTGATCACCAAGTCATCTTTTGCTAGGGAGCATGCTTGGTTGGCCATCATATCTACTTCTGAGAATGTGATAAGACTTTCTAGAGCCGAAACTTGTCAATAGGCTTTTGATCCTCTGAAGCACTGTAGCCAAAGAGTTATCCCTTGGGGATTTTTCATTGATCAGGTATTGAATTGTGATTAATGAGTCTCCCAAGATAGTTATTTCCTTCACATCATTTTCTTTGGCAATGATTAATCCTTAAAGGTGACCATACATTTATGGTTGGTTGCTGGATCTTATCCCAAGTCCATATGAGAACTTTTCTTTCGTTGCTTCACCGGGATTGATGAGAACCCCTCCCTGTCCTGCCACCCCTATAAAATTCATTTTTATCATACATACTAACAATTTCTAAACAAAACTATATAAATTTTGTTTAACAAATATTAAATTTATGTTAAATTAATAATTTATTCCTCACTTATCAAATTTTATTAAATCATTTATTATTTATTTAATGAAATATATAACATTATATAATTATAATTAAACAATAAGAATATACTTAAAAATTGCCTATGAAAAATCTTCTAGGAGAGCTTCTAATAAGTAGATGGAATCAAGGCAACTATAGCAAGAGAGCCCCATGACAACTAGGGTTTTGGCATCACCAATCATTGTAGTGTAGCCCTCCCCACCCTGCAACAATATTTTGCAACAATAAGGTTTTAATAAAATTAAGCTAAGATGGATCTATGCTGGTTAAAGAACCATATAGAGTTGTCTTAGCTAAATATATCTATAAAGAACTAGCATATATCCATCTTAGTTAAGGATCCAAGGCATGAGAGCAAGCAAAGTGACTAGCAATAATGGATTAAATACAATGCATGATTTTTTAAAGTTTTCCATTATTTTATTTTCTTTGACATGATTGATCCAAAATATAGGTTTAATATTTTACAACCAATTAAGTTTTTTAATTTAGATAATTTCTTAAACACAATAAAATGTGATCAAATTTAAGAGAGAGTTGGGGGTTGAGGGAAGGGGGAGAGAGGGAAGGAGATAGTGAAAAAGTTGGAGGGAAAAGAGAGAGAGTGAGAGAGAGGGAGGGAGATAGTGAAAAAGTTGGAGGGCAGAGAGAGAGAGAGAGAGAGAGAGAGAGAGAGAGAGAGAGGAAGAGTGTGTATGTTTGGGGGGGTGAGATAGAGAGAGGGAATAAAAAAGAGACACAAATACAAGTATAGATATTATATAGTATTATATAACCAATATAGATCCATCTTAACCCCAAATCTATCAAGTGCCGAAATGGATCCAATATCTTGAGGTGCAAACATTTCCTCAAGTTTTAAACTAAAAAAAGAAGTTTGCAGCGCGAGAGATTGGATCCCTCTCGGTGCTTAATAGATCCAGGTTTAAGATTGATCTAGGCTGGTTAATATGAAATTAAAGTAGTTTTTATTTGATATTATAGTCTTAAAACTTAAAATTGCTGTTCAAGTTAATTTCAAATTTGATGTGGATCCAATTAGATCCAATGAATAGATTTTAAAAAAATACATAAAACATATATATTTTTATTAAAAAATATATTTTTAAAATTACAAATTATTAGAGATAAATATTGCAAATTTGGCTCAACTATACACCATGTGAAGATGAAGAAGTGTTTAAGGAATGATAACCTTTAAGCCAATCTTTAACAACCTTTCAATCCTCTATCACTTGTAAGTTGAAATTGCTTGACACAATTAAAATGACTAACATAAACAACTGATTCATATTATTGCAGTACTTGTTAGGTAGTTGTATTTTTGTTTCTATACTAAATTAGTCATTCATGTTAGTCAATTTTAGTTGTATTTCTTATTAGCTAGTCATATGTTTTAACCTACGACTAACTTAGTGATTTATGTTAGTCGGTTTTAGTTGGGTCACTTAAGATTGCTCATTTTTGGTAGTATTTCACTTGGAAAAGTTGTGGTGACTAACTTTTTTAGTCACCTAGTCACTAATTTATCATTTTCTACTAGTGACCTAAGATCATCATGTATATCATAGATGTCATGTTTTTCACTGCTTTCCTCTCGTGTGGCACAAATTTCCGACTATCATGCACAATTCATAACTGCAAAATTAGCACTGAATATTGACCAAGTACATGAAAGGAAATAATAGTGATAAATTTTGTCTTTATTTCAATCAGATTGTTGAAAGAGGATTAGGAAAATGGAGTATTTCTCAATGTTTGGAAGATGTACGTTGTGTCCTTTGCTAACAAAAATCGATTAATAAGCACTATTATTAGGGTTTCATAGAGATTCTTTATATGTTCAAGGATCCTTAGATTGACTTGATGTTAATCAATGTTTTTGTTTTATTCATAGCTGACTCACGAAATAAAATTTCTATGCCTCTGGTTAAATTGAATGAGAAAACACAAAAAGAGATATGAAAAGCAAGCCAAACCTACAACTTTTGTTATGCTAACAATGAGAGCAATATAAGAGTACCCATGACACATGGTGGTTCTAGTATTCGAGAACCATGAAATTTCCTGCAAGGTTGACAACTGAGACAACATAAGTAAAAATCAAACCTAACCATGCATATATTGCTTAATATGTGACAAAGAGAATTTTTTTCCGTTGTACATGAAAGCATGTCTTATTTTTTTATTGTTACATTGCAATAACAATAATTATAATTCACTGGATATATTGAGCCGAAGCACATAGGGAGACCTTGTAGAGGCCTAGTACAAAAATCGATATCTCGTAATTCATATTGTGAAAAAAATGCCTTAGTATCAATATAGAGCAAAAAATTTCAAAAAGCACGAAAGTAAAAATGCCATTTATGACTTCCCAGTTTACCTAGAAATGGGTTTAACATCATTTATGTTTTCCTAGTTTCTGGATTTAGCGACCTAATGTAGCAACTTGTAGCACTCTGTAAACAAAAAAACATTATAATACAAAGTCCATAAGAAAGGCAACATAATGAATTATTTGAAAAGGTACATGATGAAACAAACACTAAGATTGGAAATCACAAAATATACGGAAAACTATGCACTATGAGATTAATTATCATATTAACATTAAAATATTAAAATATGCAATACATGCAGACTAACTTCAGTTTCAAAAATGAGTGCATTACTAACTGTATCATGATTATGTGGATGCACAATAATGCTATACTGATTATATCAAATGGAAGATGAGTGTACTCAAATATTATTTCATAACACTTCCTAAAAATATTAAATAATAGGTAATAAGTGCTTAAAAAACACATACCTCTTTATCCATAAATTTATGTTTTCCTACTCTCTCATTCATTCCACTATTTGAAGTGTGTGGCATGTGTTTCGGATCATCATTGATCTCAGTTAATTGATTCACTGACAATATTGGTACAATAAGAGCAGGTGTCTGGAGAGAAATTGTAGACACATTTTATGTTCTCTGTAACTCTGTTTTAACATGTTAATATGACATATGTTTTTGATTGGTGTATTGTTGCAAATAGCAGTTTCTAGCTCCAATTGAGGGCTAAATGAAATTGAATTAACATTGAACATAGTGCTACTATGCTTAATGAATACAAGAATAAAAGAACTTGATTCAACAATTGAACAACTTTCAACATTTCAGAAGTAGGTGCATCCAAATATACAAGTTTAATGATATTTTTATCAATCATAACTATTTCCATATTGTTACAGTGAAAGGAGAGACTCCAGAGTGACATGAGAAATCGAAAATAAAAAAATCAAGGTACTAATGATTGATATATTATTTTACATATTTCTCAATATCTTGTTACAATATAGCTAGAGCACTAAATTGAATATGTTAAATAATAAATACATAAAATACTTAAGAGAATATTGTTATAAAAAACAATGTGGTAAAGTGAAACTAAAATTTGTCATAATTTCCAGGTAAGATTGATTACGTAGGGTAATGAAACTTTTATCATAAGAGTTCATAGTTCAAAATAACTAATATATTTATTATTCATAGCAATGACAATGTGCTATAAAAAAGTGTTCGTTGATTTCAAATACTACATATATTATTCACTATCCATCAAAGAACCATGATCATAGACCAAACACTTGAAACTATTAACATGTGCTATGGTGAACAATAAACTATTAGCTTGAAATTGAAAAACAAGTTGCTATATAGAAACGATGAAAGCATGTGACCATGCATCACCGATGACAAAGAGCTAAACAATATCCAACATTTTGTTATTTTAGTAGATAATAAACTCACAATTATATGTAACTGCAATGCAACATTATATAGCTTAGGAAATAAAAATATCTATGAAAGAAATCCAATCAACAAAAACACACAATTTGTGAAAAAACACTTGTGCAAAGATAAAAAATAAGGATGATTCGATCTATGGAAAAATAAACTGAAAATATAGGTTCCTCAATTGTCATCTATTGCCTTCCTTTAACAAAGAACATTCAATTGTGCATATGCAGAAATGAACACATTAATAGACATGTAACTATTTTGTTTCCTTCTTTTTTGTTTTGTTTTTCCTTAACAGAACATAGATCCAAATTTACGACAAATGAGAAAACAAGATAATATTTTAACAATGGAGAGAAAAACATTGACAAATATATAATTTGGCATACTAACTATTTTGGAGTTACATTATGTTACTACGTAGCTAATATCTAATGTTCTTATTAACCAAACAATGAGACCATAGTCTTATAGAAAATTTGATATAACTGAAATATCATATTGCATAATGTGTAGTTCACTCTCTGTTTTCATGTGGAGCAAGAAAACTTACAAGAAAAAGAGAAATAAGAATTAGTTATTATTAAAAAAAAAAAAAAATTCAACATATATCGAGAAAGCACTTGACTAAATGCTTTTTTGTGTTTTGTAATTCTACAACCTGGAATAAAAGCAAAAGTATTATTAGTATTTTTGCAAGTATTTTTCAAATATGAATTCGTGCCATACAAAAAATAAAAAATGAAAAGAGAAATCATAACTTAACTATCAAATTGTATGGACTTGAGATATGAAAGAATATTTTTGTCTACTGGTCACAACTCTTTTATCTCAACAATAATGTTATTAACTGTTAAAGAAAAAATACCTCGAATACAAAGTTTTCTTAAATTGAAAATTGTAGATGATATGCTTTGCACATATTCCTAAGAACTTGTCTTGGCAATAGTTGGGCAATGTTATTTTAGTTGTGGCATCTGTAACATACAATCAATTTTGCAATTCTCTGTTCCCAGTGTGCATTCAACGTTGTGCTCATAGGTAAATGTTGCACCATCTTTACAAATTGTGCATTTGTCTATGGTTGGATGGACAAGTTGTTTGAATTTATCACAAATTTGCTGAAAATGAGGAGAGGAAACATTTTTTTCTTTGAACACTCCCTAGATCTGTGTTTTTATTTTTATTTATTTTTATTTTTTTTTCCATGAGGAAAATTGAATTGTTAGAACAAATATGTATTATCAAAATCCAAGATTTTGTACATCAAACTAAAACTACAATTACTTGAACAAAAAAGATATTGGTAAATATACCTGTTCCCTTGACATTACAAAAGACAATAAATGCACTTTTGAAAATTCATCATTCAATGGCTCAAGAAAAGTTGTCGATCCAGAGTGTAACTTTTGACACCTCCTTTCACATCATTTCTAACAATGTTTTTGAACAAATAGAGTGAAGTCATCTTTGATGCGAATTCATACTGTATTTTGAAAAAATGCTCTCTATGACTATCGTTCAATAACATCTGAGGTCAACCAGGCAACACATTTTTGGTTAAAGAGTCTATGAAAAACAAAAAAATGAGATAATTGCTACCTTGATAACAATGAAAAACAAAGATACAATAACAAAGTTTCAATGAAACTATTAGTTTTTTTGTTCAAAATGAAAGTATAGTTATTCTAGCATCATACTTACAATTGCATTGTTCTGCATAGCTTCACCATCTTTTATGTTGAGTTCTGGTTGCTTGTTATTTTGGTGGCAACCTATTACTATTGCTCCCGTTGACCCAACTGCATATGCATCAGTTGAAATAACGAGACTGTGTATTGTTGTATCTGGAACCAATCTGCATTTTTTACAAACCTGTTCAATTGGTTCAACTGTGCTTTTGTCTTGTAACACTATGCAACACTTTGCATCTCCTTATTCATAAATACCCTTGTTTCTTATTTCAAAATCTGTAATTCGAACACTATTTCCAACAGTAAACATGTTTTCGAAATGCTTTATAAGATTATTGCCCATGTACATTGTGATAGTTAGTTGGCTTTGGCTATCAACCAAATCAACGTGGAGCAGCCATGCTTTTGCAGGAGAGTTAGGACTTTTAGTTTGTGCTAGCCCATAAATAACCAATATATCACCTTCAAACGTTTTTGCATATGCTCCTGAGCATATTTCAATGATTGACGAGGATACTACTTCCATTGTTTTTTCTCTGCTTATATGCAAAATCAAAACGACATGCTTCAAAAAACATTGACCTTGATTTAATGCAAATATGTCATTTGAATATACAAACATTTAGTGCATCATAAACCTAACCTTTTTGGATTATCATTTTCCACCATTTGTTCTTCCAATATTTGCTTGCTAGAGCTAGATGTTTCCATAATATTATTCCAAATGACTGAACCAATCGTTGCCAGAAAACAAAAATGCAAGCCATCAAGTAAGTGACAATTGTACAAACAACACTTAAAACAATGCATACCCTGCAATAATAAATTATATATACATGAATTTTGTTTTTATAGTACTATTAGCCATTGGTTCGTGGTTATGTAGTAAATGTGCATAAGTCACAATAAATAAAATGTTTTATAGATTTCATTGGAAAATATACATATAGTTCACTTTTGGAAATCTGTTATTAAGAATTACCATGGGCACTTTTTTTCTTTCTTTTTATTTTTTATTTTTATTTTTTTATAATTTTTATCAAAAGCAATCAAACAAGAAATAATGAAATATGAACTACAATCTAAAGCAAATAATATTGTTTAGTATATGGAGGAAACAACAACAAAGTGGAGACAAAAATGCGTAGATTGCATACCAAACATTGCATTAAATTTTTTAGTTATATAAGAGAAATAAAACAAATTTATGTTCATGGTATAAAGACTTTCCACAATTTGATATTTTCATTTTTTCGTTGTTTTCTTATTTTTTGTTGTGCAAAATTTCTTTGATTTTCAATATTTTCAAATCAAGGCATATGTCAAAGGTGCATATTTGAAAATGTGACAAATATTGTGACAAGTCAACAATGAAATTCTAGAGTACAAACATTGGAAAAACGATTCAAGGTGACAATAAAGATATGGTGAGACAAATTGTATGATGATCTGTCCAATAAGCATCAAAGAGATGGAAAGAAATAGTTGTAGCTGAAAAGTTTGTCCAAAAGTGATCTAGCATTGAGCTATAACCAATTGTCAACTTTTTTTGTATCAAGATTGAAGTCATTATTTTGAATGACTGAAAGTAGTTTTTTTGTTTTTTGGCTAGTTTGCAACATGTCCATATTGAGATCACCAACCAACACAATTGGTTAGTTTTGGCGTATGTGCTTTAAAATGAGTTTGATGAAATTAATTATCTCTTCAATTTTTGCATTTGGTGCAATATATAGATTTACAACTATACTTGTTTTTTTTCAACATGGAATGTTACAATTGTTGATTCAAATTCGCCTTTTGTATAAGTGATATGATTCTCAACCACAATAATTTTATATAGTATGTGAGAATTCCATGTAAATGGTATAAATGTAAGTAGTCATATTTTCTACACAATAATGGATTCAATGAAGATGATTTTTATTTTGCTTCTTGGAAACAAAAAATGTTAGCACTCATTAGATCATATCTAGCAATGATATCTTTAAAATGCAAGGGAAAATTACGAGTGTTCAATGAAAATATTGTCAAATCGTCAAGTGTTTTATTTTGATATATGCTATATTCAAGCTCATACCAGACATTTTGTATAAGTCTATTTAGCTCAATAGTAACTTTGTCATTGATAGAAAAGTTACTATGTTCCAATTTGTTTAATAAATACAACAATTAATATCTTTGACATGAGAATGTGCAGTATAAAAAATTCCATGTTTCCCAACTCCTTTTGGGTCAAAAGCCAATTTGTCATTTGTTAACCCTTGTGGTCAATATATAGTTCATGCACATGCCATTTGGCCAAGAAATTGTTCTCTTGTAAAACAAATTTTGTTGTTTGATTCATCATTCCTACAAACTCTAGTAACAAGTGTCCACGCAAAAATTATTCCATCTTTGTATAGATGAACCATTTTTCCCATTGAATAGTTCCAACCACTGGATCAACATATTCCATGCAAATTGCAACATTTTCAAATGTTGTTGATGCTCTAAAAATTCCTTTAGCACGATTGACCAAGAAATCATGAATATTTTAATCTTCACCAATTAATTCAACACACATATTTTCTTTCAACACATTAGAAGATGGAAATTGCAGTTTATATTTGTTGAGTCAATTGTTCTATCATAGACATTTAGTATAATTGCTTCTTTGTTGATGAGAGACAACATTATTTCATTATATTCATTTTAAATCTTGTTTAAATAAAATAGATATGGAAAAGTACGATCATTTGGTCTTGATCTATAACAATTCTTATTCAAGGATGCAAGATCAACACCAATATGTGAAAATGTCCTTCTTTTGTTTAATATGGATACATGTTTTCTATTATCTTGTCACATTACATGTTTTAGTTCATAAGTTTTCACATTTTCTTTCCAAAAATTGTAAGGAGCATTGGTTCCTTTAAGATGTGGTTGTTCAAAAATCCAACAATCAAATACAAGATGTGCTTGACATAGATTGCCTCAAAATATTATGCCAAGGATCCCAAATGAGCAAGCGGGAGTATGCATAATTTCATTGAGTCACTTGTCGATGCTATAAAGCAATCGAGACCCAATTAATGGAGACTCATCTATTAATGTAAATTTAAGTTGTTCATATTCTTTGCTCAAAACATTGAGTGTGTTAGAAGCCAATAGCACCATATGGCATGGTAAAAGTGGAAAATGTAAAGCTGAGTGGAATATAACACCATGTGAAATATATGCAACTTTGCCAGCAAATATAATTATTACACTTTTTTTTTTTCAAATCATTTGATAACATAAGTAGGGAAACTTGATCCGAAGAACACGTTCAGAAAAATACTAAGAAGTGGGGGTGAATAAATATTTTGAAATCATTAAACTTTCAATTTCACATCTAGTTTCTGTATGTGACTTTACACAACGGAACTCGCGTGTGTACGCGAATGTTATTCATACAACTAAAACACATTTTTCAGTTAATTCATCTTCTGTTTATCTTCAATCAGTGCATCAGTAATTCATTCAACATTAGATAAATAATAACCATGTGCAGTAAGAACAAAATAAACCATCACACATAATCAACACACATGAACACAAGGATTTATGGTGGAAACTCAATGTGGTAAAAAGCTATCCCTTCTTTCATCTCTGCCTACTTTTTAATATAAATAAAAATTTCTTACAATCTTGTACTGGCGCAGACTCATACCAGCATACAGGCACCCACCTACAGAAGGATACAACCTTCACTTGTTCTCCAACATCCGTTGGAAGGAAGCACCAATCGACTGATCTCGTTTACCATCACCCATCGGAAGGGAGCTCCAACCCCTTGATCTAATTTACCAGCTACCACTAGAAGGAAGCTTCAAATCCCTCATTGAAGGATCCAACCTTCAACACCTTCGGGGACCACGTTTCATAAATTTTCATATTGGATCCACCTGCTACAATACATCACAACTTGTACGCCACGTTTCATCAAATTTTTAGATTGGATCCACTACCAACAGTTAAGCCCAAAACCAATCATCAAAAATGAATCTTATCACTGTAACTCAATCATCAATCTCCGACCCAACTGAATCAACCTAGTCACTGAATCAACTGAATCAACCAAAGCTTAACCAATCAACTTCAACAACCAGAACAATGAAAACACTGTAACTTGAATACCAATCAACATACTGCATATCACAAAAATCAGATTCTTTTACTGCAAAACCTGATCAATCATATATCAAAATATATATGCTACTTTACAGTAGAAAACTCGCGTGTTTACACACTTTCCATGAAGTATACCCGCGTACAGATCTTAATCACTGAATCCTGAAAGTGAACAAATGTCAATCTGAAATAAGTAATGAATCATATACAAATTCACTACACCATTCTAAAACAACCACAAATAGCAAGTAACTTCAAATTATTCAATCAATCAAGTCATATTTTAAACATCACTGTTAATCCCATATCATCAAGAAAAATTCATTGACAGACAATAGAAAGACAGTAAGACTGAATAAACTGATCATACATCCTTGTCATCAAAACCATAATTTTTGTACACTCTTTCCTTAAATCATATCCACATGTATACCCACTTTTTAGGAAACAAACGTGTGTATACACGACTTACTAGTATCACACTCGCGTGTATATGTGCCTTGCAGGCTATAAAATCCACGTACAAATTTGCAATTTCATAATCAAACGTTCACTACAACATGGAACTTCAGACATACCTAGATCTTAACACGCACAGTAAAATCACGCATCAAGACTTTATCAACACAAATCAAATCACCTCATAATCAATATTTTCATCTCAGATCTATTAGATCTTATCCATCATCAAATTCTTGGGCGCATGCCTAGTTATAGATCAAGCAAAACATCAATAACCCATTACATGCATATTTTCTTCAAATATAACTATTCATAAGATATTCATCACTGGCACACTACTAACACTTTGATCTTCATCTCATTATATAGCTTAGCCCTTATCCAATCATAGGTCAAAACCATACTCCAGCTGATGGTTTTCTTAGATGGGATCAAAAAATCTATTACTAGGTTCAATACCACAGGGAAATACCATGTTAAGTACCCTTAGTATTTAGAATACCATGGTTCATAAACCATACGCACCTTTTCTTCTTCATACCTGCATGTGTACTCGACTTTGCTTAACAAAACTTGCGTATACTTCTTGAAATTTCAAATTTGTCATTCCTTTGCCTCTAAACTGCTATGCCTTTGTCAAAACACTCTATCACATATGTAGACACATCCTGTTGACATCTGTATTGAGTAGGTTTCCATCAAAGTAAAACTCATCAAGTAGGTTCTCATCAAGGAAAACTCATCAGGTAGGTTTTCATCAAGGAAAACACCTAATTCATAATGCCAACAATCTCCCCCTTTGGACTTGATGGCAACCACTTTGGTGTTTGGTCACCACAACTTGTAGATACCTATAAAACACATCAAGCCAGCTATCAAGATTTTTAAACACCAAGATACTCTCCCCCTTGGACATCAAGGGAAAAGTGCTGACCAATATTGAATGAAGGCTTTGTTGTAGATCTAAACACTGAATACGAACACTGATCATGCTCCCCCTGAGCACATGCTAAAATTTCTTAAGGATGTACAATGAAATACATGACTCTACAACTCATATGACTTGTCCTATCACTAAGGACTCAAACTTATATCAATCACCCAATCAAAGTGGGTTTACATATTTGACATCATTATTACATCAAATTCCCAAGCATAGCGGGGTTACAAATTACATCACATATCCAAAAGGACTTGACCACAATAGTCCATACATGACTGTATTTTACAATGAGTACATCATAGGTCTCTACATGACCTTTACATCAAGTGATAGATATTACATTTATAACCAAGACAAATAAAACCATGATAGCCATCAACAACTATCGTCCACCACATATGATTTGCATCATAAGCATTTGTCAACAACACCAAGAACAACATCTTGTATATTTTCATCAATTCACAAGATAAGACAATGTAGCTTCAATATCATCAACCTGTGATGAGGTATGCAGTAACAACAACATAAGTGAGGACCAAGCATATCAACATAAAGTAAGATAGGGTAGTGTGGCATCATTATTTATCATCATAAAAAAATTCCATGTTTCCAAGTATCATCCAGCAGATGTAGTAGTAGCATATCAACAACCATGTCTTATCAACATCATTCTTTATCATACCAACAACACTTTATTTCAACAACATAAGCATCATCACTTATTGATAAGTATGATTAAGTATCAATGCAAACATAATGCCAACAATGCATTATTAGAAGCATAGTAAATGCTCCCCCTGAACATGTGCCAATTGTTCACTGTCAGATCTAATCATATCATCTCATATGTTAGTAAGAATTATCAAAGCATCTTCATGAACCAGTCATCCAACAAGGTATCAACAACTTATAAAGGCCAAAATCACTTCTAAATAGATTCAACAGACTGAGTTTATCCCATTGTTTATTCCTCATACAAAGATATACGTGATTGTTCAGTTCAGAACTCATGTATACACACGAATTGTCTTCATGGGGTCTGTGTATAAAAAGTGAAATACTTAAATTTCACACCTTTAGCTCCCCCTGAGTATGTTTTGTTTGTCCATGTTTACTCTTACTATACCAGAAGCACTGTCAGTAGTATAAGTAGCTAGAAAATAAAAAACAACCATGGGAATCATTACCAAGACAAAACATGTATTACTGCCCCTTAGATTACACATCATTGATTCTGAGGACTTGATAATCATCTTCGATCAAGTACCTCTCACCACCACTGCAGTCACTATTAGAAGCATTCATTTAAGAATAATGGACTGCAATAGGCACCATCTTCTTTTACTCTAAGTTTGAATCTTTCTCATATCTATGAGAATTCCATTCTTCCAACACATATAATTTTTCTAGGCTTCTATATCCTCTTGCTATGACTTTTCTAGTTACTTCATTCATAACTTTCCAGTTCGTTGATGTAAATGCAATTATATTTCCCTTATCTACCATTTTACGTACACTTAGAATATTCTACTTTAGCCCTTGAACTAATAAAGCATCAGTTGCTCCTCTAGTTTTATTAATTCTCACTTTACCTTGTCCTAGAACTTTTGTTGAAACATTAGTTCCAAAAATAACATTACCATGTTGGTTCTTCCCGAGATACTCCATTTTACTCTTATCACCAGTCATGTGATGAGAACATTCACTATCTATGTATAATTCATCTTCATCTTCAAATGAGCAGAGAGAAAGACCACACCTTATTTGTTCTTTTCTTTTCCTACTGATTATGATAAATGTTGGTGGATCCATCTTTTTCAAGTCTTCTAACATTAATGTTCTTATCTGGTTTCTTACCATGTTGTATGTGATGATCCATATACTTGTTCCTGCATTCTTTTACTACATGCCCAAACTTTTTACACACATAACATATTATATGTTTCATATTCCTTCTATTGCAATCAATGGATTTGTTACCAAACATATTGCAAGCAAAACAATATCCTATAAAGTACCCAGAAGTTGATGATCTTTCATTAGCTTGAAACATTCTACTTCTACAATTCGCTGCAACATGTCCATAATTATGACATATAGAAAATTAAACATGATTGATCAGAGGAGAAAATTGATTAACACTTCTATAGTTAGGAATAAATGATTTCATTTGAATATTTTCTTTCCTTGGTTATTGATGAGGTTGACTTCTTATCTCTTGGTTGAGCATTTCAGATTTTGCATTAGAATTCCTTGCCTCAACTTGTGAACTATATTCTCCTTCAACAGTTTCATGAAAACCAAGACTATATTTGATGACTTGAGACCTTTGACTACTAAAAATATTATCCAAAATCTTAGTACTATCTTGAAATCACAAACGTTTATCTTTTTCTTCTAATTTACTTTTTAGGATATTTACCTCAACTTGATATTTATTTTCCTTTTCTAGATATTGCTTCTTCATAATTTATTCAACCTTTCTTCCTTCCTCCATTTGATGTTTCAATTTGAGAATCTCTTCTTTTAGCCCATTTTCTTGTTCTTCAAATTCTTGAATTAGTTCTTCATTCTGCTTATCTGTTTTTTCAAGTTCTTCTCTTAGAGGGAAGACCTTAGCATCAATATCTTCACAATATTGGTTATATACCATACCAACATGATCCTTGTTATCATAAGGCTACAACTTATCTTTAAGATTAACAATCTTTTTCAAAGCAATATCAAGATTTGTTCTAAGATCAAAAATTTCTTCTAACTTGTCTTCCTTTAAATTGGCAACTACATTTGTCATTTAGACACGTTGTTAGATATAATCTTACTTGAGAAATCTTCCTTTGGGACTTCTTCATGTATTACTTGTGGATTATCCCACAATTTCTTTGTATTAGTATAATGCATAACCTTATTCAATATTGAATCAAATATGCTACAAAATATGTTACTCAAAGCCTTACTGTTCTTTTGCACTTCCTTGTTTGATGGAGGAAACTTGGTGTAACCATTGCACACTAGATGCTAGACATTGAGATTCACTAGATTAAACTTCATATTTCCTTTCAATTGTTTATAATTATCTTTGCTTGGCATAGGCATATATGCATTGTCCATTGATTCTAACTCACCTTGATCTGCTGTTGCTAGAGGCATCATTTTTTGAATTTGTTTTCTCTTTAGAGTGCTTACTTTCACTTTTACCCATAAGTGTGAACTCAGTGGTTTCACTATCATCATCACTATCATTGTTGTATAGAAAAGAAAATGGATCACATTTTGAACAAAAACCCATACCTGATGATTCTTCATTTTCTTCATTCTTGATCAATAGAAAGTGGGTTGCTCCCAAACTTGAATGTTTGATGACATCTGTAACTGTTACTGCATCTAATATATTTTTGTCAAAGTTTTCAATGAAAGTACCCTTTTCTTCCAGGCCATGAAACTCATTATTAATTTTATCTTAAAATGACATAAGTAAATGAAAATCTTGATCAGACTAGGCTTCTTCACCATTTGAAAGACCATTAGTGTCTTCATGTGTATAATTTTATTTTATTTTTCAATTCTCTTCCTATTTATTTTTTCATCTTCTTTTCCTTTCTCCTATTTTTCCTTATAGGGACACTTAGTAGCATAATGACCAACTCTACCACAAGTAAAACATTTGAAAGGAAGCTTACCTCTGAATCTTCCTGTACCCACTTGGAGTTTCTTTACTAAGTTTTCCTCTTCTTCTTCTTATACATAACCTAATTCTTTATTTATTTTTTCCTTTGCAGTAGCTTTGAAGGTTGCTTCTCTCATGTCTAAAGGACCACCTTTCCTCATATCAAATGCTGTCAATATTCCATGGAGTTGATCAAGTGTAAGACTTTTTAGATCCTACATATCTTCAATAGAAGATACTTTGGAGTCGAACTTCGGAGTCATAGATCTCAAAATATTTTCAACAATAGTAGAATCTTTTATTTCTTCACCAAGATTTCTCATGGAATTAAAAATTTCATCTACTCAAAGAAAAAATGTTGCAATGCTTTCATCATCTTGCATTTTCAATGTCTCGTACTATATTCTGAATGTTTGAAGTTTATCACTTTTTACCTTGGTGTCACCTTTACAACTTTGGATAATATTATCCCACATTCCCTTTGTTGTGTTTAGATACATTACCTTCACAAAATCAGATTTGGGTAGACTTCCCAAGATGGAATTTACAACTTTTGCATTGGTTTCATATTGTTTCTTTCCTGCAATATCTGAAGGAATAGAGGCTAGATATTGATATCCACTTTCAATGATTTCCCTACATCAGTTCCTAGTGCCTACAAGTATGCTCTCATCCTAACTTTCCAAAAGAAAAATTTAGTTCCATTAAATATAGGAGGTCTGATAGAAACTACTCATTTGTGACTAATCATCTTGATGGATCTCCTTCAAGCAATCAAGTTTCTGCCAAAGGACTTGCTCTGATACCAATTGTTCAAAAAAATATTAAGAGGGGGGGTTGAATCAATATTTTCAAATAATTTAAGTTTTAAATTTCACATTTGACTTCTATACGCGACTTTATAGAAGGGAACCCTCGTGTGTACGCGACTGCTATTCATACAACTAGCGTATATCCAGTAAAACATATTTTTCAGTTAATTCATCTTTTGTTTATCTTTAGTCACTGCATCAATAATTCATTCAACATTATATAAACAACAACCATGTGCATTAAGAACAAAAGAAACCATCACACATAATAAACACACATGAAAACTAGGATTTAAGGTGGAAACCCAATGTGGGAAAAAACCACCACTGCTGTTGTCTCTGTCTTCTTTTTGATATAAAGAAAAACTTCTTATAATCTTGTACTAGCGCAGACTCATACCAATACACAGGAACCCACCTACAGAAGGCTACAACCTTCACTCATTCTCCAGCACCCACTGGAAGGGAGAACCAACCCCATGATATCATTTATCGACACCCACTAGAAGGGAGCTCCAACCCCTTGATTTGATTTACCAGCTACCACTAGAAGGAAGCTTCAACTCCCTCATTGAAGGCTCCAAGCTTCAACACCTTTAGGGACCATGTTTCATAAATTTTCATATTGGATCCACCTGCTACAATACATCACAACTTGTACGCCATGTTTCATCAAATTTTTAGACTAGATCCACTACCAACATGTAAGCCAAAAATCAATCATCAAAACTGAATCTTATCACTATAACTCAATAATCAAACTTTGACCCAATTGAATCAACCCAATCGTTAAATCAATTGAATCAAATAAAACTCAACCAATCAACTGAAACCCAAACACTGAATAAATAAATCAACTTCAAGAACCAGAATAGTCAAAATAATGTAACCTAAATACCAATCAACATACTGCACATCACATAAACCAGATTGTTTTACTGAAAACCGTAATCAATCATATATCAAAATATATATGGTAATTTACATTAGAAAACTTGCATGTGTATGTGATTTCCATGAAGCATACTCATGTAGAGATCTTAAATCACTGAATCGTGACAGTGGACCATTGTCATTCTGAAATAAGTACTGAACCATATATGGATTCACTACACCATTCTCAAACAACCACAAAACCTTCATTGAACCTCATTCACAAATAGCAAGTAACTTCAACATTCTTCAATCAGTCAATTCATCTTTTAAACATTATTGTTAAGCCCAGATAATCAAGAAAATTTCATTGACAGACAACAGAAAGACAGTAAAACTGAATCAACTGATTAGACATCCTTCTCATAAAAACCCCACCTTTTGTATGCGCTTTCCTTAAATCATATCCACATGTATACATGCATTTTAGGAAGCAAACCCATGTGTACATGACTTACCTGTATCACACGCACGTGTGTACACACATTACAGGCTATAAAACCTATGTATAGATATGTAATTTCAGAATCAAACCTTCACTGCAACACAAAACTTCAGACATACCCAGATCTCGGCATACATAAAAAATCATGTGTCAAGACATTATCAACAGAGAACAAATCACCTCATAATCAATATTATCATTGCAGATCTATTGGATTTTATCCATCATCAAATTATCAGGTGCATACTTAGTCATAGATCAAGCAAAACATCAATAGCACATTACATGCATATTTTCTTCATATCTAACTATTCATAATATATTCATCACTTTCACACCATTACCACTTTGATCTTCATCTCCTTATATAGCTTAGCCCTTATCTAATACTAGAGGTCAAAACCATACTCCAGCCGATGGTTTCCTTTGATGAGATCAAAACATTTGTTATTACGCTTAATACCACAGGACAATACCGTGGTAAGTACCCTTGGTATTTAGAATACCATGGTGCAGAAAATATACGCGCCTTTTCCTCTTCATGCACACATGTGTATGCGAATTTGCTTAACAGAACCCGTGTATACTTTTAGAAATTTCAACTTTGTCATTCCTTTGCCTCTGAATTGCTATGCCTTTGTTAAAACACTCTGTCACATCTGTAGACACATCCTATTGATATCTGTATCAAGTAGGTTTCCATCAAAGGAAAACTCATCAAGTAGGTTGTCATCAAGGACAACTCAACATGTAGGTTTCCATCAAGGAAAACACAATTCATAATTCCAACAAAACAATGTCAGTAAGTTCAGTTCTTTGGAGAATTTGCCTTGAAAAATGCCTAGGAGACAAACCCTTTCAGAAGGTGCAATCTATATTATTCTTGTATCAAGATCATGGATAAGGTTGGCCTCTGAAGGTACAAGGTGAGTCTAGTTCCTTCATTTATGGACTATCGTTCTAATGATCTTGTCTACTTCAATCATAATGCTCTTTCCATTCATAGTTAATTTCTATTTGTTTACTTTTGTATAGAGATGTATTGCACAAGTCATGTAATGAACACATCACATTCTTGGGTCAAATATTTTGAGACAAATAGGCACTCTTGTATTCCAAGTTTCTTTTTAATAGCGTAATTCCCGCTATCATAGTGCCATCAATTTCTTTAGGGAATGTTCTCTGAATTCCATCGAGACTAGAAGGATCATTTATGATTGTTCTTGTTAATCCAATTTGTGATGTTTTGTAGCCAAGTTGGCTTATGTGTGAAAAACCCATCTTTGATGCCACTAACCTCCCTTCCAAATAGGTCATTTGTACAATGGACATCAATTTATTTATTTTTCATTATTTCGAATATAAAGAGGTGATGCAAATGTAGGGACTTTTTTCATTAAGCATTGAATTCTTACAAGATTTTCATATTTTTTTATTGAGTTTAATGGTTTTGAACTATGAAGCAAGCACCAGATAGAAAATAGTAGATAATATGTCTTTGCTAATAGATTGCATATCCTTTCCAAATCACAATATATCACAGATTCAAAATACATATGTAGGCGTGTCTTGGCTTGATTTCAAATATGCCACAATTGCTTTATTTGACTTTACATGCTTCTTTTGCTCTTCTTTTATTATAGCACCTTCTGCTCGTATTTCATATTACAATTGATGCTAGTGAGTGTACTGCTTACTATAGGAATTGGAAAAATAAGTGGAGACTTATTTGTTATTTTGTGCCTCCATTGGAAAAATATTATTGTCCTCATTTGATGATGTGGAATCCTTTGATACTACAACAAATTTTCTTTTTGTTTGATACTATGTTATCAATTGACAAATGTTTCACTTGAGTAGACCATCTAGTAAACTTAGATTCTTTGCTAACATGATATCTACAAGGTACACTTGAATTCAACTTGTAGTCATCTCTTTCCAAGATTCCTTCAAGCATGCATGCTGGATTGTCAATGTCACTAGTATTCTCAATATTCTAAATTTCTAGAATTGCATAGAAATGTGCATGTTTTGTAGATATTGGTATATGCATAAGGTACATGACATTGGAGCAAATTTTTTTATGAATAGAATCTCAAGGAAATATTTTTTTTCTTCTATATTCCAGATATATATGTTAACCTCAAGGATTTCACATCCCTATATATGCATATGGAATTAATAGATTTATAATATAAGCTTGCCAATCATTGATAAATTGCTCGTGTTCAATGTTTTCAGTACTAAGGTGTTGTTGTAAGAAATTGATAGCTTTATCATCATTACAAATGAAACAATTATAAAAAAGTTTGTGCAATTGTTTTTTTTATATTAGATATATCAAACCATCATGCAAATGTGCAAGTAGATTCAAACAAAGAGTCATCACAACCATTGAAATTTTGTTAATAGATCATGAAACCTTGTTCAAATAAGATTTCCTTAATTGACAAAATGTCGAACTGTCCATGTGAGAATTGGTATGGGAAAATGCATGGGTCAATCATTCTACCTACCTAAACTACACTATCTACTATGCTATGTAACATTAGTGGTTCAAAATGTCCACATGCAGGATTTTGACTATGTAGCAAAATATTATATCGATAACCATAAATGTTTGAATTTAAATTTAGATATTCTTGGCCATTTGTAAATAGAAAAACATTGAACGAAACTAACAACAACTTGAAGAACCTTTTGATACAAAATGCATCCCCCCATAAGCTAATTGTAGTTCAAGCACAAATAAAAGGTGTACACAATCCTTTCAAGTACATTGCAAAATAATTAACATGATGAAGGTCTTGAATGTATTCAGGCATCAATTTTGTATGTAATGAATGAAAAGCAGCATCATGTCCATGAGATAAGCAAAGTCGAAAGTGGTTTACAATTTCATGTCATATTTAAACTAAACTATAGTGAAAATGAAGAAAAAAAACAAATGAGGCAAATAAATAGTGACCATGATAATAGAATAAATGCTCTAATCTATGTAGATTGAATCTAGATAGCTTGTGATCAATTTCTTGCAATTTTTATCATTTTCAACGCAAAACAATTACTTATTTCCAAAAAGTATATTGAGACAAAATGACAAATTGACCAAATGTGACAATGATTTATAGCATTAAGAGAATAGATTGCATTAAATGTCCAATCAACACACATGATACTACGAAATTTTTAGACCTCGTGTATTATCTAGTCTACATTGTCTTTGTGATTATCTTCTCTCGCTGTTTTTTTGTTTCATAATACTACAAAAATGAGTACATAGTATCATGACAAAAGAATGGATGAAAATGCCATAAGGAATCTTGAAGATTGCATTATTTTTGCAATTGAAACATAATTAAAACTACATAAATTTATGAAATTTAAAATAATAGCAACAAAATCATTATCACGATTTTAACAAATTTCAAAACACAATATTTAATTTCCAAAATTTCATAATATTTTTTTAGAACAATAGTAAATTTGTTTCAAAATATATAAATAAAAAAGATTCCAATTATTAGCTTGAAAAACTAATTACAATATAGCTTTTTATATTAAACAACTCTAATTTAAGATAACAAATAAGAAACCATTTCTCAATTGCAATCATAGAACTATAACTACATTAAATTGCAAACCAAGGTGAGCAGGCTTACTTTGCACCATATTGTTCACTAGACATTGAAACTGTTATGTACTATGCCATAAATAACAAATAACATTCTAGCCACACATGCTATCTTTGTACCGTATTGTTCACTAGGTGTTGAAATTGTTATCTACTATGCCTTAAATAACAAATAACATTCTAGCTACACTTGACCAGAGTAATTGTAAATAAAAGCCATCATTCCATATTAATCATAGTCCTATAACAATATTAAATTGGATATGTACTTTAGTAAATGTGTCAAAATGAACAAAACATATTGCACCAAAATTGTCTAGAAATTCAATAATTAAAGCTTCCAGAGCCACTCATCCTACAATACAGATTCCAAGTAGATATACACAAAAAATGATTATGATATCTAGAGGTGCATTTAATATCTTCTGATTTTAGAATTACAAACTGTAGAAATTCTTTCTCACTTGAGACACGGTGAATCAACAAATTTAACATCTAAATCACACAAAAAAAATCTTGCATGTTGGCCTTTGACAGTAATTCACTGTTCTCTAGATTTGAACAAAGATATTGCATCCAACAACATAAACATTTGCACCAATTTAAACTGCAACTAATCCACCAACCACTGAAATTGCATTCAAATCGCTCATTGTTTTTCCTTTTCTCTGATTTATTTGCAGAATGCAATTTTTTATTATCAGATTCATCCTCTTTTATAAATTCTTGCAACAATTTTGACAATTCCACGACTATACATTTCATGACTCAAAATCATTCACAATTGAATAGCATTGTTTTATAACATAGTCCACCCAAATTAGCGGACATCACTTGAAGCTAGTATACCATCAAGTCAAATAATGATTAGACATTTTACTTCAAATCAACCCAAATGTCAATTGGTCAAAAAGGTAAAGTCTAAGTATTTAATAGTATTTGAAGATCCTTATAGTTGTCTTTACATGTTTAGACATTAAATACTATTAAACACAACAACTACTAATAACAAAGGTTGCAATGTTGTTTAATTATGTTTAATTCTTCCTAGTTTCCATTTTTTTTTATTGCTTTCCACTTCTTTTGAAAAATAAACACATAATTTCTACATAAAACAATAATATTATTCCATAATTCAAAAAATCATTTAAAAGCTTAGCTTGCAATCTAGCCACAAGTAACATTTAATTCAATCCAGAATTAATGGACAACAATAATGTTCATTTAAAATTTCCCAAAAATATATCAGGTTTTGGATATTGCTCCATCTAGATAAAAGTAATCAACACTTTAAAATTCAAAGACAATTAAAAATTGCAAAAATGTCTAGAACATCCTAAACACTACAATCCCATACATATAAAAAAAAGCACATAAAGAAACAAATATTTCTCAGCTAAAAATGGTGATTATTTGATCAAATTCTAAAAATACATATTTCAAAGGCGCATCATAAACATTATGAAGGCATTAAACCAATGCATGATCTATATACATAAACACCTAGAAAGAATAATGTATATTAAGAATTTGTATCCACGACTCCATAATTTTATTGCTCAATTCAATCTTTATGTCTATTTTTTTTTTACCAATAACATTTGTTCATTGAATAATTAGTTAATTTTAAATTTAGTTAATTAATTAATATTCCAAATACTTAATTTACAAAATATATGAATAGATTTAAATTTATTTTAATAAATTTAATTTCACATCACATGGACTTTAAAAAAACTCCTTTCTAATTTATATCAATCAAAATTTATCAGACATACTTGCTTGAACTTTATGCTTTTGAATCCACAATTTTAAGTAAAACCAAATAAAACTTAACAATTTAGTATTTTTCCATAATTAAAAATAAGTTTAGGGCTATTTTTTTTTTTTTTTTTTTTTTTTTTTTTTTTTTTTTTTTTTTTATTTTTTTGCACCCGTTTTTTTTATTTTTTCTTTAGAAAATGAAACTGCTAACAAACAAGTAAAAGGATTTGATATTAAAATGTACTATTAAACAAAGTTAAGATATTTGCAAAGTTTGTGATTTTAGATTAAAAATTTGTAAACTAATATATACGTATATTATATATATATATAATTTATATATATATATATAATTAAATAATAGATTCATTCTCTAAAATTTGCATTTTAATAAAATAATTTCCAAACTTAAAACAAAAATTATTTAGAATGCTTCCATGTAGTATTGTAGATTAAGCCAATTTGGTCAGGGACTTTCAAATTGTCCGAAATGTCTAGAGAAACCATTCAAATGAAAAATCTAACTTTTGACCTCATAGGTGAACCCAATTCTCCACTTGCCTTCAGTAGGGACCATGAAAAAATATGTACATATAATTGGGCATGTTTACAAGGATGCTAATTGGCAGTGGAATGTCATAGCACTGTCCAAACACAATGCTGACCTCGATTCATAGCCAAACCCACCACCAAATTGTCTTGTGGCAGGGCCCACACAAAAAATTATATCAAATTGATTATTTATTAATTTATCATTTTATATTAATTTGATAAAATTTATTAAACAATTATTATATATTTTTTATTATTTTTTTTTTTTGTATCAACAAAACATAAATGAAATAACTTACTTATAAATAAAATGTTTAAAAATGCGAAACTCATTCAACCACATGTTGACCTCTTGATGTCATAGTCAAGGACCAAATCGGACTTGCTTTCAGTATGAAGCCACAAAAGAATATGTGATATAGTTATCAGTAACCTCATAGTTAGCCCAACCTCTGACCTGCTTCCTACAAAGGCCCACAAAAAACATACGTTCCTATATTTATTATTTTATTTTGCACATAACATATTAATTGAAATTAAAATGATAAAATTGTAAATAATATTAAATATATAGTATATATATATATATTATTTATATATAATATATATCTTATAAAGGTTATATAAATTACTTTAATATTTTAGAATCAATTCTCTAAAATTGGAATTCAAATAAATAATTTTCAAATTAAAACAACACTGACTTAGAATGCATCCATGCAATATTGTAGATAAATCCAATTTGTTCAAGGACTGTCAATAGTCGGGAGTTTCTAGAGAGACCATTCAAACCACAAGTCTGACTTCTGACCTCATAGCCAGATTCGTCTTTCGACTTTCTTTCAGTAGGAACCACAAAAGAAATATGTACACATAGTTGGACGTGTTTACAAGGAGGCCAATTAGTGGCAAAATGTCATAGCACCATTCAAAACACAATTTCGACCTTTGATCTCATAGCCACCCTAACCATCGACTTTCTTCTGGAGGGCCCACAAAAGAAACATATATGTATAATTGGCCTCTTTATAATTTCATATTTGTTTTTTCCCTATTACATATTATTTGATAAAAGTAACTTAGAACATTTTTTTAATCAATAAAAACATAAATTGAATAAATTATACTTATAAACTATAATGTTCAAAAGATAGCAACTAGTCATCCCATTCTCTAAAGAAAAACATGAAATATTGAAGCTGGAGCTGAATTGGCTAGGGATTGTCATTAATCAGGAGTGTCTAGAGAGACCATTCAAACCATAATGACTACCTTTGATCTCATAGTCAGCATTGACCACCAACTTGCTCTGTTATAGATCTGATCTGAAAATATAAGACAATGCAAATAAACCCAATAACTGTAGATAATACTAGAAATAACAAGATCTGAATATAGATAGAATGCTTCTCTTTATTAATATCAAACCCTTAAGGTAGGGCAACACCATACATTCACTCCTTAAGGAAGGAGAACGCTCCACAAGCCATATGCCTATTCATACAATATTCCTTGACATTATTACTTGACACCTCTCCATGTGGAGTCTCTAGCCTCTATATAGGCCTCATACATACAATACCATGTGTTATTACCATGGTTCCTTCATACCATCAAACTAATACCATGGGCCCATTACATTATTACTAACTACTTGTGGTCCCTTACATGATATGGGTTAACCACCTTATTTATTACTATGGCCCATCCCATAATACCAGAAATAACAAGATCTGAATATAGATAGAATGCTTCTCTTTATTAATATCAAACCCTTAAGGTAGGGCAACGCCATACATTCACTCCTTAAGGAAGGAGAACACTCTACAAGCCATATGCTTGTTCATACAATATTCTTTGACATTATTACTTGACACCTCTCCATGTGGAGTCTCTAGCCTCTATATAGGCCTCATACATACAATTCCATGGGTCATTACCATGGTTCCCTCATGCCGTCGAACTAATACCATGGGCCCATTACATTATTACTAACTACTTGTGGTCCCTTACATGATATGGGTTATCCAACTTATTTATTACTATGGCCCATCCCATTATTATATTATTACCTTGGGTACCTCCCTTTGTACCCCATATTATCCCCCCTAGGTATATAACATGCTTTCAATAGGAGCCACAAAAGGAATATTTGCATATAGTTACACGTAACCTTATAGTCAACCCAACCTCCTACTTGCTTCTACAAAGGCCCACAAAAAAAACATGTGTGCCTATTGTTTATTATTTTGTTTTTTCACATAACATATTATTTAATAAATGTAATTTAAAATACTTTATTCTTTTATCAGTAAAGAAACAAACTCAACAAATTATTTTTATAAGACATTTCACATTTAATCTATAAAATATCAACTCATGATAAACTTCATCATAGACATGATTTAAGTCGTTTATAAGAAATAATAATAATAACAACAGTGAACCTAGATTCTGAGCCAAATTGGCGGGGAGTATTAGTAGTTGGGAGTGTCTAGAGAGACCTTTCAAACAACAATGATGACCTTTGATCTCATAGTGGGAGCTGACCTCTGACTTGCTTTTAGTAGGAGCCACAAAATAAATATATGTATATAGTTACGCATGTTTACAAAAACCACCTCCAACCTCATATTAAGTATGATCTCTGACTTGCTTCTCGAAGCCCCACAAAACTAACATTAGTGTATAATTTATTATTTTGTTTTTTACAAAAAATACTATTTAATAAATGTAATTTAAAATACCCTACTCTTGTATCAACAAACAAACAAATTCAAAAAAAATATTTTTAGAAGACATTCATTTTAAAAAACTTTACAAAATGATTATTATTCCTTCGATCTAAAAGTTTAAGATAACAAATCCAAAACTACCTATAAATTTAAAGAAAATTGGGATTATAATGCCTAAAAGATACAAACCCAACCCTCGTCTAAAGAATAAAACAATTTGAATATCGTTCATAAATTACCAAAACTGAAAACGACTAAACTTAAACATCAATTGCGACTTCAAGACTGCTCGAACCTCAGCCTTGTCCAAGTTGGCTTAGAGCTCGGCCTTTTCCTTATGACTAGTTTCCAAAGAGACATTGACTTCCCGAACACGAAATCAGTCCCAACCACAACTATGGGTTTCCTCTGACTCTAAAGAGAATGAAAAAACTAAAATGGAGATAGATGCCCCTATGAAAACTTGCATACATGAATCTGGAACATAAAAACCATATAAAAAAATCGCATACATGAGTTTGTTAAAAATATAAACATGCATCAGCTTTCGACATTGCAAAGCGTCACGCTCCACTCAAGTTGGACTTATCTTCTTCTTGAGATAGTTGTTTATGCCAATATAACTCTAAACCCGCCACCCCCCCACCACCCCTGACTATCTAAAACAACAATATGTGCAGTCAGATCTGCCACCTTGCTCACGAGCCTTTTGAAAATGCAAAGATCCATATACTCCCGACTTCGCACATTTCAGAGTAAATTCTGGGAAATCTCTGTTGTAACAACTATAGAAAATTATGGAATTAGGGTCGAAAGACAATTTAAAACCATAACATATGGAATTAGGTTCAACACCTTTCCCATAAGACTTCTGCAAATGCAAAAATGGGCTAACCTATGACCTAGATTTGGTTAGTCAACACTGGTTTATTCCTACAACATTGCATCCAAACCATCGAAACTTGAGCTGCCAATGTATTTAACACTTTTAACCCATTAAACCAAACTTTTCTGTTAGAGAGAACTCAAAAACTTAACAAGTTTATGCTACTAGAATCCATCAATCTGCTTACTCGAACAACTCTTATGCTCTAAATTCTAAAGATTGACCTGCAAATTCTATGAAACAACGAACCATTAAAACTCCAAATTATGCACCACGACCATTAAAACAGAAAATAATGTTCATACATTCACCTATCAAATAATCGTCGAAGAAGTTGGCAAACCCTCACCCTACCACATAGCCAAAGAACTTCAACATTTCGTACAAAAATCTTACTACTCGCACCCCCTGAAGTAAAAAAAAGAACTCACCTGGTAACAAGGAAAACTTGATAATGAGAAGTAAATCAAGAAATAACAAATCCAACCTCAATGAGTGCCACAACTCCAAGGAAAAAATAATACAACCACTTTGAACAACAAAAATAGCTAAATCTACTTCTCGATGATCCATCAACCATAATAATAAATTCTCCACCAACACTCTTAAAATGAAATTAACACCACTAGGGCTCAAAGAAACCCAAGTTAATTCCTAGTTGTACAAAGGATTTCCCTTCCTTGTACCTACAGTATCAAATCTGATCTACCATGCATGGCAGGGTGACATCGACCCTCGAATTTGGATTTGGGGATGCTATAGGCATGCTGACGTCATGCAAAAATTTCAGTGAAAAGCTTAATGTTAATTATAGAGATTTGAAAAATTGTGCTAGTACGGACACGCTAATAGCTTTGAATTGATCATAGATGTCACTGCATAAGGAGTGACATAATAACCAATTCTATTTTTATTTCACTTTTACATATACAATGGGAAAATGACATAGCTTCTAAACCCAATACCATGGGCTTTCAAACCCATGGGTTTGAGACCCCCATTTCACCCTTTAATTTTTCATGTGCACTTATTTTTCATGCTTGTAATTCCTTGATATGGCATCAATGATAACATTAATCCTTTGGCATTGATGACAATAACTTCAATAGGTCCTAAGAATAATTGTGTAGTATAAAAAAAAAACTTGAATTTATTTGGATACAATGCCTAAAATATTTATAATACCTAGTTGATTCCATCTTGAAAGGGTCTATTACTCAATTATTTTTTATAAAATATCATATAACATGGATTATCCACTCATGTTAAGGCTACAATACATATGATAAAAATTAGAACATTCACATCTTTTTTAAGATTCATTTCTATTAGCATAATGTTTCCATGTGGTAGGAAGTGATTGATTTATGTGTGTATAACCTGTCAATATTATCTGTCAATAATGTTGATGTTTGAAATATCATTTTGATTATTTACATAAATTAAATTAATAATGCATGACCCATATTCATGCGCAACAGCTAGAAAGACCAATTTTTCATGATATTGAATAATACACTAGCATTCATTGCATTAAGCGATGCTCACAGGCGTGAAGAACTTGGATTAAAACTAGAGAAATTTAATCACATGACATTAATCATCACCTGTGAGGATGACACTTAGTAACCAAGACTTCTTGGGATTTCATCCATCCTAAGACTCCTCTATCTCAAGTATTCTTAACTATGAAGTGTTACCCATAGTTAAGCCCACTTAGCTTTCTACCCTAATTTCAAAGTCTTAACAAGTATTGTTCCTTATGAACAATTGATTTAGATCACCCTTCACTCTTTATTTTAATCAATTTAGAAGCTTCAATACTCTAACATATGAGATATCATTTTTGGGATTATCGACGCATAGTAAGTCATTAATGCATGACCTATGCCCTTGAACATTAGTTAAAATGACTAAATTTGTCATGATATCATTAGGGGAATTTTGAGGTAAAAAATGCGTCTCAAAATGAAAAATATACTAAAAAATCAAATTTAAAAGAACCAATAACATATAAGATGATGATTTCAACCCCAAGCGTAAATAATTTTGGAGGGAAAATAATAATTTTTTTAACTGTTTTTTTTACTTATCTCATTATAGGTTTACTAAAATTTCAAGTGTGGGTACTTGTTGGATGAAGAATTAGATTCCACATCCAATTATTACCCACATTTCATATTGTTGAGAAGACCCACACTGATAAAAATTGAAAATACATGAAAACATTGCCCACTCTACATACTATTGAGCATACTGGCACTGATAAAAATTGAAAACACATGATGAAACATGTTTTCTTTATGTATTTTCAATTTTTATCAGTGTGGGTCGATCGCTCAACAGTTTTCAAAGTGGGTAATCATTGTATGTGGAATCTAATTCTGCATCCAACAAGTGTCCACACTAGAAAATTGTGTAAACCTGTAAAGAAATAAGTAAACAATAAAACTAAAAAAAATATTTTTTGAATATTTTCCTTTAAAATGTTCGGAAATTCTGACACATAGGAAATATACAGTATAACTTTGTCCAGTATAGAGCTAGGCAAAGTGTGTTTCTTTACTATGTACTTTTGTAACTTACAATTTGATGGTCATGATATGTTCTAGACATGAAGTGATCCGACGGTTCATTCTCTCCTCGGTATTACCAACACTTGATCCGTGGATTAACACCTGATTGGTCCATGATATCCATTTAAAGAGCATGGAGGGTTATTTGTAGGGTGACCGTTCATGAGAGAAGCTAATGTAAATTTTCATTCCTTTATTTAATAAATTGCTTGAAGTGGTCGCATTGGCTCAGGCCATGCACTATTTCCCTCTTTGAGGGTTTTAACCACGTCAAGAATACTGGTGTATTGATCTATGATCTATTTGTGAGTGATGTCCTTTGGTGTTCTATCTAAGGAACTTACCTTATAAATTCCTACATGGTATCAGAGCTATTTGAGGGTCGCATCTGTTGGTGATCCAAATCCGAAGTTGGTACAACTGCATCTAACTGTTGTGTCCTAGATAAATTGATTCTCACTGCTTTCGGTCCGAGAGGATTGCTCTATTGTGTTAGGAGTATCTGTTCCAGTGAGGAACCCCTTTCATTTCACGCGAAAAGGTTTTCGGTAGCCTTAGCTATGTCATTTTTAGGGTGTTTATTTGAAATGCTATTTATTCATCTCTCTATTTATTTCGATCTATTTAGCTCTCTGTTTTTTGTATTACGAGATCTATACCTTTCATTTTTGCGTATGCTCTTTACCCTGTGACTCTGTGCAATCTGAGAAAACCAGAAATAGAAAGGAATGATTTTTCTCATGTGTATGCTGTTTTCCACTGCGCCTTAGTGTGATCTCGGAAAATCAAAAACATTGAGGGAAATATTTATGTTATGGTGAAAGCTAACTTCAAGCCATAAGATGTGGTTTTTTTGTATGTTTGTGTTGGGTTGTTGATCCAAATGGATCCAAGAACACTCTCTAAGTCTTCAAAAATCTCGTAAAATCATGCCAAATATCAAAACCATCGCATGAGAAGAGCCCTTAGAATGGTGGAAAAACACTATCGGGAGGCAAAAACAAGAGAAAACCCATGAAAAAATAGAGTATTGGAGGCGTGAAAAATGAATCCATAGTAGCTGTCAAATTTGGTTGATCAATGGTCTAGATCTGATCGGCGAATCGCAATCAGCGGTGGTAATCAGCTGATATCGGTGGAGACTACATAACACTTGTGACGGTGACCGGCGGAGTCAACTAGGACCATCGATCAAGCGCGCAGATCGACGACCCATGTTGCATTGTAGGATTGCTATCGAAGATTACAAGAGCGCTTACAAGGGCTCAGGGTTTTCACGATGTGCGATTGCAATCAGTAACATCATGATATCGTAATCGGGACTACATAAAGGAGTGGGCATATACACATACACATCCGCGATCCGATGAACCAGACCCAACGGTTATATAAATATTATTTCATAAGATTTGAGATCCGCAGAAAAGACATTTTTAATGTATTTTGTGTATTTCATTCATTTAACGAAATACAAGGAGTGAAGTGTTGATGTGATAAGCTGGACCTGAAAGGGTTCCTTAAGGCTATTATATATTATTTCAGATCCGCCATAAGGCATTTTTTAATGCATTTTCATAGTTTTAACGTATTTCTAAAATACAAAGGGGAACCTTGGAGCAAGGCCAAAGCGACTTGCGATAGCGATGGAGGACGGACCCGATAGAGGAATAGACTATATTTAAGGACTTTTGAAGTCTGAAATGAACTATGTTTTGGTAGAATTTCACAGTCGTGAATGCATTTTCCCGTGTTAGCAGAAAACGACCGTGTTTGGTATTCCGAAGGATTTCAAGGGCCCGAGGCACTCTTACGTTGCAGAATAGGTGGCCACCTCCCCTTTAGGCATTATGCAATGATTGTGTAATGATAGAAGAGGGATTCGAGTGGAAAGAGGCTGGGAGACTAAAAGCCAAGGAGTTGAAATGAACAGGTAGCGCAATTTGGCTTTAAAGCCACAAGTAGACAGCAAACAGAAAAAAAGTAGTATTGCAGGCAGTGCTGAGATAGAGCTAAGATTGAGACAGAGAGTGATTCAGAGAGTCTGTGTACTTAGAGAAAGCTTGAGAGGTTCAAGAAAACTTTTACTGTTATATCTGTTGTGTATTGAGTCTCAAATTGAGTTCATACTATTGTAAAAACTTTGCTTGAAGACATAATAGAGACACCACCACTAAAGGCTGGACCAGGAGATGTAGCCCGGAGTATTGGGTGAACTCCTTATTAAAATTGTTGTGTTTTTATGTGTTTGTCTATTATAGTCTTTTACTGCTTCATAGTCTATGTATTTCACAACCTGATTGATCCATTGCATAAAATAACATAGGCAAATCCATGCACATGAGTTTGTAATACCTTATTAATTGTCTTAGATCTCATTATCAGATCAAGTGGTATCAGAGCTTTAGGTTTACTAAGGTTAGACAAGCTTGTGCTAGATTGGTGAATGATAACTAGGTCAAAGCTCAAATTAGGAGAAGGACAACTGGTTGAAACTAACCCAGAAATTGGTAGAGTCTATCCTAGGAGGAAAATGGCAGAAGAAAATCCCTTGGAATCAGACTCTCAGTTCATGGACAGTTTCATGCCCATGAGAGCCATGGTAGAAGACATGTATTGAGAATTTAATAAAGGTCGAAGTGAAGATTCTTCAACCTCCAAACAAGACAAAGGAACATAAGAATCTCTTCTAGATGACCATTCTGAAAGCAAAGGGAAAGGAAAAGAGGCTCCTCTATCCACACCTCCTGATAGCCCTGAAAATAAAAAGAAAAAGACATCTTTGATTAAATTAGATGTTAAATTTGATTTTCCAATATATGATGGAGAATTAAATTTAGAGAAGCTAGATAACTGGATTAGACAGATTGATGTGTATTGCAGGGTGCAGAGCATTGATTCAGATAGGAGTAAAATTCAACTGGCCAACCTATGCCTTGGAGGAACTGCCTTGGTATCGTGGGAAGGCATGACACAAGCTGACTTGAAGAAGCATGGTAAAATTCATTCTATTTGGAGTGAATTTGTTTCTGCAATTAAAAAACAATTCTATCCACTAGCTTCTATGCAGCAAGCTATGATGAGTTGGAAAACTCTACGCCAATTAAAGGGGCAAAGTGTACAAAGCTACACCCAAGAATTTAGAAAAAGAGTTTTGATTCTAGGCATTTCTTTAGACTCATCTGAAACTTTGTTGAAGTATATAGGTGGTCTATACAACTATTTGAGGCACACCATTCTCATGTTTAACCATACTAGCATAGATAAGGTATCTATTCAGGCTACCCATCTAGAGGCTAGAGGTAAGAATGTGAACCCAGAGATTGGGGGATCATCAAAACCCACTGCAAGCAAGAACAAGGAAAAGAGGAAGAAGAAATGGAAAGAGAGGAAGGAAAATGCTGTAAAAAAGGCCAAACCTTCATGCACTTACTGCATGAAGGATGGACATGATGATGAACATCGTTGGTCTTTGCATCCAGAGCTGAAACCCAAGAAGTTCGATGGCAAGAAGAAGAAGACTATTGCTGCTTTACAGAAAGTTTTGGGGTCAGACTCAGGTGATGAAACAACAATCACAACCACAGGTATAAAAGGTAAAAATTTTGAAGCATCTACTAGTAATTCTGCACAAACTATTGATAGTGAAGAAAATGAGAGGAAAAGACATGAGATTTTTCATATTAGAGTTATTTCCAAGCATCAAAAGATTGATACTTTGTTTGATAGTGGTTCACAAGTAAACTTGATTTCTGAAGCAATTGTAAAGAAACAAGGACTATTAACCACACCTCACAAGAAGACATATCCATTAGGTTGGGTATGTGAAACAACAAAGCTACAAGTGACTAGACAAAGTAAACTTAGGTTTTCTTTTGGGTCAGCATTTATAGATGAGGTTGAGTTAGATATCGTTCCCTTGGATATATGTGGAATTGTTTTAGGAAGTCCTTACTTGTATGACGGAAAAGCCATTTTCTATAGAGCTGAAAATAAGTATCAACTTGTTAAAGATGGAATTGAATATATTGTAAGAGCTCATAAACCCAAGAATAATTATATTCTCATAAACTCAGGGTAGATGAAAAGAATTGTAAATTCATGCAAGCAATTTTTACTGATGGTTGTAAAGGAAAAGAAACCCGATAAAACCAATGTATTTGAAGGTCGTGATGCTAAAAAACAAGTTGATTTAGAAAAAATTGTTTCAGAATATGATATCCTATTTCAAGAACCTAAAGGTCTGTCACCCAAAAGGGAAATTATACATGATATTATTTTGCAGCAAAATGTTCCATTGCCTAACATTGGAATGTATAGGTTATCCGCTTTAGAGAATGCAGAGATCAAGAAGCAGGTACAGGAGCTGCTCGAGAAAGGGTTCATAAGACCAAGCACATCACCATGTGGATCTCCAATCATGTTAGTGAGGAAGAAAGATGGTTCGTGGAGGATTTGCATTGATTATCGAGCACTGAATAAAATAATGATCAAGAACTGTTATCCCCTTCCTTGCATTGATGATCCATTGGATCACTTGAAGGAAGCTGTTTACTTTTCCAAGTTGGATTTTAGTAGTGGTTACCATCAGGTCATAGTATCAGAGCAAGATGCATGGAATATTTCTTTCAAAACAAAGCAAGGGATGTATGTATGGCTACTTATGCCTTTTGTCTTAACTACTGCTCCTGCCACTTTCATGAGAGTTATGAATGATGTACTTAGGCCTTTTATTGATGATTTTGTAATTGTATATTTGGATGACATTATTTTTTCAGTAAAACATGGGAAGAACATTTGAAGTGTTAGTGCCTAAATCTACCTCAGGCTGAGAAAGGAAGGTCTAGGGTAACATCAAACCACGCTTAACCTAGTAGCTAGCCCTACCAGGTCGGGAGAGGGCTCTCTCCTTGTCAATATCAATCAAAATTTATCAAGGAAAGCTTGAGATGACTAATATTAAAACTAATTTTAAGCTAGCTATGTTTACTCAGAGGAATTTGTTGGATTTTAATGGTTGGTTGTTGGATCAGATAGGGAAGGCAGCTTTGGGTCTGGGAAATCAACACAGATTTGCAGAGGTTTCTGAGGGGCGAGGTAGGCAAGTGTTTTAACACTTTGAAATGAGTGTAATGGTGAGTCTAAAGACTGGTGAGGAGATAGAGAGGGCATGCAAGTGTCATGAGTCCTCTTCAAACAATAGAAAACATGTAAAACTAAATAAACCCCAAGGTAGAGCACTGAAACACCAATGAGTTCCACCTTTTAAACTTGATTCATTTAGTTATGTAGAATAAGAGAGATGATGGCACACATAAACATAAGATAAAATGAATTACAAAGAAGAAAACAATGCTAATTCACATTACCACAAGAATCCCACAAAATGCTGCAAAACCCTGGTTTATTTCCTTGCCAAACTGCAGAAGTGATGTGCAAAGTAGCTCAATGCATCCACAAGAGTCCAACCTTATGCCAAAGTCCAACCTTGACAAATGACTAAGAAAGTACAAGATATAGGCATCAAACCACCCATGGTAGCCATTAGGGGTCGAATCCATGAGTCTAGGAGCTGTTTCAACAAGATCTAAACTAGGAACTAAAAAATAGGTAGTGGAACAACTTTCCTCTAAAACTATGGAAATTTATTCATTTAGTTCAAAACCACCTATAACTGATGTATCTACCTCCTTAAGTCAATTTTCATCATTTTTATATTAAATTACATCAATTTACATCATGAATTTGACCATGAGAGAGAAAAAGTCAAACTGATAGAAAATTAAGCGAAAATTTTGAGTTTTGAAAATTTTGAGTTTTGGGAAAAATTGGCAAAATTTTCTCCTATGCATAGCACCGCTGATTCTATGCATAATGCTTTTTCCAGGTCAGTTTTGGAAGGCTTCCCAAAGTCCAAAATCAGGTGCAGGATAGCTCATTGGAAAGCTTGGTGAGTCTAATTTTGGGACAACTTGAATTTTTTGATTTGGAATCCATTTTCCCCTCCAAAAATCCAATCGCCCAAGACTGCTTCCTGTGTGGCAAAAAAGTGGCAGAGAGGGCACTTTTTGGGTGTTTTTGGCGCTCTAGAGGTCCAGATCTTGTCAAAACTTCTCAGCCATTTCTGAGCATTCATAACTTTCCATGGTGATTCCAAAAATGTAAAGTTTTTTGGAAATGGAGGCCCCCATCGAAAGCGTAGCGCCAGTGGCGCTACGTACCTGCTGAAAAAACTTGTTTTTTGCCTCAAAAAAAAAAAATGACAAAACTTCACCAAATTTCTTGAAATTTGGCATGAGTGATCCTCTTTATGTGCTATGCTGGGCCAATGATGCCTCAGCCAAGATCTTGAGCTTATCTTGCTCTTTTTTGACTTTGAAGGTTCTCTTTAACTTGGCTTTTAGGCTTCTTATCCTTGTCTTGCAAATTTTGTTCCGGGCCAAATAGTGATAAGCCATGTGGCACAACATTTTCTTCTCCTTGTTAGCCTTGTCCAATGGCTTCTCAAGGTGGATATTCACTCTTTCCAACCATGATTCTTGTTCAGCCTCTATTTCTTGCTCTAGTGAAGTTAGCTTGATTTTCCTTCTTTTTGCCAATTGCTGGTTTTCCCTTATGGTTTGCAGCTCCATGATTGTTTGTTTGTCCTCCAATTTCTTGGTCTGTTTCTCAAGGTAGTTAATGATCCATTTAGCCCTCTCAAGGTTAAGTGATAGGCTTTTGATCTCAGCTTATTTCTCCTTGATGATCTCATCCTTGAGTCTTTAGTTTTGGGAGCCAAAATCAGTGTCCTCTTCCTCAATTAAAATGAAATCCCTATCTTGGCCTTCAAAAGGCCCTTCATCATGTAATGGTTTCTTTCCTCTGTCTTGTACCT
>APFE030170216.1:0-15704 GCA_000404065.3 Pinus taeda | reverse complement strand
AGCTAATGGAATAGGACATTGACTACAGACATCATCCAACACATCAGCTATTGGATCGTGAAAAACTTGAAAAGACTATTGCAACCCATTTTCTATTGGTTCCAATGAGATTGCATGATTTTCTATAGGCTGCTCATTTGAAGATATACTATGTGAAATTCCCTTCAAAACTGAAATGATTCAAAATAGAATGGTACAGAATCATCTTGCATCATTTGATCATATGTTCTAGCTTCCAAGTCTTTATCTACAACCTGACATCCAATGGCATTTGGAGGCTGCAAATTTGGATATGAGAAGTCTTGAACAAGGATTTCATTGCCCTCAAGATGGTCTAGATCAAAACTTATCGACGGTTGATTTCTGATTGCACGAAAGTTGTCTCTGATGAATTGAAATGAAGTAAAACAAAAAGGCAAAGATCCTTCACTTACTTCAAAGTTTGTAGCAATTTCCTTCTCGCTTCCATAGCTGATATGCAACGGCTATTGTATTCAAGCTACTAAAAATGAACTTCCTCCATCCACAAACTAGCTGCTGATTTGTCTACAAGATTAGCCTTTGTTTGGAGAACATAATCATCATCATATTGATAAAACTTAGGGAAATCATCAGTGTAAAACACATTATCAAGCATACATGTCATATCATCAGATCTCTCTTCTCCAAGATGATCTATAAAACAATCATTATCAGGTGTATGACAATTGTGATAAGAAAGAAAATGTTTTGGATCAACAACTTGTTTTTCTTCAATCAGCGAGCCATGGTCTTGAACATCATACTCATTCCTTGTGGTGATCTTTTGCATCATCTCTTCCACTGCACTTACCAAAATGTTGAGCTTTACCTCTAAAGATGTCGATTCCTCTCGATCTATGTTCTTCATCTCTTCTTCCTTCAACTTTTCCCTTTGGATCAACAAATTAGCCTCTACATCTACTGTATTGTTTTGCATCTCTTCAAGTGTTGCAAAGTTCCTTTCTCTCAGTTGAAACTCCATTTCCATATCAAAGGCATCTAGGTAGTGCAAGAGAGCAGATCCAGGAGGAGGTCTTATAGTAATAGGCATCGAGTAATAAACTTGGTTAAATTTGGTAGAAAACTATTGTACTGTCTCCCCTGGCAGTCTTTTCAGTTGGTTATATTCTTCTAGAATCAAGAAAGGGTTTTTTCTGACCACCCACCTGTCGAGGACAATTTTGATGAATTGCTGGAAATCTGAGATGCTCACATCAAGTAGGTTTTTGAACCAACTCTTGACTTTTCTTTGCAAAGAAAGAGCAAAAATCCTAATATTGACATCCTCTTCATCAACTTCAAAAAGGTCAAGGAAAGACTCAAAATTCAGTAAATGTCTCTCAGCAGAGATGTTGTCACTTTCACCATCAAATCTTGGTAGATATAGGTAACGATTTTTAGGGAAATCATGGGATATAGGAAGTAAAATCAGAGGCTTGTATCTCTCTAGAATTTTACAAGGTATAGGAATATGTATAGAAGGTGTAGAATCAGTCTTGGTCTCTTCAGGCTCATCAATTTGAAGATGGTCATCATAAGGTTTAGAAGAAGGGTCTTGATCAAGATCAAAGGCATGCAAATCTTTGGTATTCACAATCTTCAAAGGGAAAGAATCAAATATAGGTCTAGGATCTTTCCTCAAATACAATATACTTTGCAAAGCCTTCTTGACATTCTCAGGAAAAGAGAAGAAATAATTTATAACAAAGAACATAATGTCTTGGATGAAATTCCAACTTGAATACCTGATCTTTCCATATTGTCCTTTCATGTTTCTGTTGGTCAGGTTCATCCTCCAGTGGAGTCCTTGGATCTGATCTCGAAAATAATTTGGAGTCGCCAAGTGAATGATTTAAGCCTTTTGGTGTCTGATCATTGTCCACCATCAACAATCAGATATAAACTTGATACATTTTACATGAGGAACATAACACTAAATTCCCCAGTATGGTCGCCACTATGTTAGAGCCTAGATCGACCTCAGGCTGAAGTGAGGAAATCCTAGGATAACCACAAACCACGCTTAACCTGGTAGCTAGCCCTACCAGGTCAGGAGAGGGCTCTCTCCTTGTCAATCTCAATTGAGATGACTAAATCAAATTTGGATTTTAGGCTAGGTATAGTAGCTCTAGGATTTTTTGGTTGATTTTGATGGTTTTGTTGCTGGATCAAATGGAGTAGGCAGCTTTGGGTCCGGGAAAGCAAGTCAGGAATGCAGGGTGTTCTGTGGGACGAGGTAGGTAGGTGTTTTAGCACTTGAAATTAAGTGAGATGGTAGGATTAAGACTGGTGAGGAGCTGAGGAGGGCATGCAAAGGTCATGTATCCCCTTCAAACTGTAGAAAACATCAAAAGTTAAATGTTTTCCCAAGACAGAGCACTGTAACCAATGTATTCTACCTATCTATCTTGATATCATTTAGCTAGAAAAATGAATTAGATTGTGGGAAACATAACACATGAGAAAAACTAATAACAAAATAAAAAGCTATGCAAAAACACTTTACCACAAGTATCCCACAAAAATAGCTGCAAATCCTGGTTTATTTCCTTGCCAAACTGTTGTAAAGATGTACAATGTCGCTCAAAGCATCCAAGAGAGTCCAACCTTTGCTAAATACTGAAAAAATACATAATATAGACATCAAACCACCTATGCTAGCCATTAGGGGTCAAATCCAAGAGATAAGGGATTGTTACAACCATTTCCAAACAAGGAACAAGAATATAGGCAGTGGAACAGCTTGCCTCTATAAGCATGGAAACTGATTCATTGACCCCCGAACCACCTCAAAATGATGAATCTACCCTCTAAGGTCATTTTAAAATTTCATTTACATTGCATCGCATCATTTACAATCATAAATTCCTCCATGAAAAAGAGAAAGTCAACTTGCAGTGAAAGTAGATGAAAATTGGATTTTTGGGAAAACTGGCTATATGCGTAGCACCACTGGCCAGGTGCGCAGTGCCACTTCATAGCCACGTTTGGAGGTCTTCCCCTTAGCCAAATTGAGCCCACAATAACTCATTGGAAAGGTCTTCCTGTCTAGCTTTTGGAACATCTTGAATTTTTGCATTGGGAGGTCATTTTTCCCCTCATAAGTGGAATCTCCCAAGGCTGCTTCTATGTGTCCAAAAAGAGGCAGAGAGATCATTTTTTGACCTTTTGATGACCAATTTTTGCTCCAAAATTGCTGATATTTTCTGGGTTTGATGCTCTCATCGTGATGAATCTAGATAAGCCATTTCCCGGCCTCTAGTGTGTAGTACCAACTTCAAACTCACTTTTGACATTCTTCGCGATGTCAAAATTGGGTGTGAGATAGCTCGTTGGAAATATTGTCGAGTCTAACTTCCATAACGTCTTTAATTTTTCAATTTGGAGTTCATTTTCCCTACCAAATGTCAAATCTCCCAATACTAGTCAAAACGTGTAGAATGAGGCTGCCCAAATACAGAGTGTTGTTGCAGTCAACTTTTGAAGGTCTTCCTCAACTCCAAATTGAGTTCATGATGGATCACTGGAAAGATCTATGCGTCTAAATATCCGTTGACTTATTAATAAAGTCATTTGGTCATTATATATTGGTTAAAAATTGAGTTTACCAAGGTCACTCCGGTGGTGCAGCAACCCTCCTGAGGCAAATGATGTTTTCAACATTTCTCCCAAACCATGAAAGGCGTGTAAAAAACGGAAAGACATTTTTCTTCTTGGGTCAATTTTGGACAAAAAACTCTCTAAATTTTGTCAAATTCATCTTCTATTTTTCCAAAACATCATTTGAATAAAACCTATCCTGATATGTTGAACAGGGGATTTGTAGAAATGAAGGGAAATGAAGAGGATAAGGGGCTTCTAAATTCTTGAGAAAATATTGGAGAATAGGGAGGGATGTAAGGAAGCAGGGGAAAGTATATTCAAATATTGAGTGAGGGGAAGGGGTCCAAAAGGACAAAACACAGACCTAACCTAGAAAAATTGTAGCAATAAGCTAGGGTTTGTAGGAAAATGATGAATTTGAGGGATATTAGTGATGGGAAGTGCTTAAGAAGGCACATTAAGGATAGGGGAAGGTGTATGAGCATTAGGATACAAGTTTTGTTGATGATTTGACCATCCAAGAAAAATTACCTTCAAAACCATAAGAGAGGGAAATGAGCCTTAACCAAGTACAACTAAAGCATGAACAAGGTGTAAAATGACCCATTGGAACCTTAAGTGATGATGGAAACTTTTTGACTGATGGTACATTCAGCTGAATGGTGACATGGAGAACACTTAGAAAACTCTGGAAGGAGTGAAAACAATCCTAGACCTAATACCTAGTAACAAAATTTTACTTAAAGACTCACTGAAATGACAAAATTTAACTTTGACACCCTAAGACCACTTTGTAAGAGCATGTTTGATCGCTGGTGCAAGGCTTCAAAGACTGACACTAACAGTTACCAAGCTCAAATCTCTTGTCTCCAATCTCTGGTTTCAAACTCTCTATTCTTTCTTATACAAAAATAATTCTCGAGATTAAGGTAATTGTTGCCTGCAATTTATATGAAGGATGTAATAAGCCCAAAACTGAATACAAAAGATAGAAAGAGTAAGTCTGTATCAGTTCTATAGTTACAGCCGATGTTCGATAGTAGCTCTCCAGCTCGATGTTTAAACTTATCCATTTGACTTAGAAATCTACACATAAGATGAATTCTAGCAAGCGCTTTGGTCATAATCCCCTAGACTATGATTCAATGATTAATTAATTCATAACGACATGATTAGAGGTATACCTACATGATTTAGGATATGAAATGACTTAGTTAGGAGTGCAAATGTGAAGGAAAATAGGATAAAAATGTAAGTAAAAACATGCAAGTTTAGCTCCAAACAATACTTATACAAACTGACGGGGAAGCATTTTACTTGAAAGGAGGTATCTTTCCCCTCGAAAATCCCTCATAAAGTGGATCTAGTTCCCAATACTAGGAATTTGCATTAAATGATAGGGAACACATTCCTAGATTTTCTCAATCATTCAAGCTCTAGAATTTGTGCAATAATTTCATAATAACTTGTTCATTTATTATCCAATCTTAGTCCTTCTATAGTAGGAAGCAAGTCCCTATATTATCATCTCCTCCATATCTTCATTATTTTCCCAATATGTTGACAATATTCTACAAAAATAAATAATATTAGCCACATAATATGTAATTATCTCTAAACCTTCCTAAGAACATATTAAAGCTAAGATAACATTGTTATGTGTAGAGGGAGAGGTTTAATATAGCCTTCATGCACCTAAGAAAGGTTAGATGGGCTTTAATTTTTGTCTAATTTGGAGGCCCATCATACCCCCTACTGAAAATATTGCTCATTCTCTAAGCAACCTATTCATCATGCTTACCCTATGGTTCTTCTTGTATGTTGTCCTACTTCATTCTATGTTTGCTGGTCCAGTTGTTGCTCCTCTAGGTGCTCTTCTTGCTGCTCTTCTATTTGCATTTCTTCCCCTATCTTGGTTTCCCATGGAAGTTCTAATGCAAGTTTAGGCTTCTTCTTTTTCTCAGGTGTTTCTTCAATTGTAATGGTTTCTATTTGTTCGGGCAACACCTTGCTTTTGGTTTGTCTTCTTGGTATTCCTCTAACACTTCTCCTCATGAAAATAAGATTTTCTTGGCATCCATTAGCTCATTAGTAATTTCATTCTCATTGAATTCCAAGCCTCTTATTGTTGATACTAATCCTTGGCCATGCCACATCATATTATCCAACAAATTATTATGAACACCCTTGACTAGCAATTTGAAATACCTTTGTTCATTAACTTATGGAATTGAAAAAGCTTAACAAAGAGTTCTCTCTTCTTATAGAGGGAGAAATTATGGTCAATAAACGTAAGTAAAAGAAAGGAATGATGTGATCACCAAACTAGTGACTTGGATACCTTTCAACCTTGGATAATTTACCATTTTTCATCCCAGTCTATCTGTAGCAAATCGTTCGTAGCTTTGTTGTGTTTCTTTGTACCTTGTAGTAGTTAATTAATCATAATCCAACACCCTAGTAGAAAAAAATTTCTCTTATAGCCCTTTGTTAACTTCCTATATCAATCTATCAATCTCTTATGGCAGCTTTGTTCCTTCCTATAGTAGCAATTTATTTCATGCCAAGAGGTGGTAGGTCCACCTTTTTATTCTTTTATTTCTAATTTTTATTTCTTTTTTCATTATTTTTTATTTTTTCAATCTTTTTCTCTCTTGTTTTCATTGCATGCAAAATAAACTCATAGTGCTTTGAGTTTAAATGAGTTGTCCCTCAATTACCCCTTTGCACTTCTTGTTCTCCATCACTACTAAATGATTACAACCCACTTTCTCAAGCCCTGTTCACCTTTGTCTTGTTCCTCTCCCATACATGTGGGTGTGTTTGCGGAAAGGTGTTGTTATCTGCTAGATAAGGCTAAGGTTTCTCTACTTCACATTTTGGCTATAAAAATCATTCTCATTCATACACTTTCAACCTTTTTCAAACTAAAATAAGTTCATAGGAAAGTTTTAGAGGATTGCATACCTGAGTCTTACCTTGGGTGTGTTTTTGTAGGTGACGTTGGAGTTGTTGATGTGACTATTGGATATGTTAATGTGAAGATTGGAAAACTAATATGGTTGATGGATCCTGATATATTGATGGAACTCTTCCTAATGTCATTGTTGAAACCTGGATTCAGTAGATAGAAGATTGATGTGATTGTTGGAATTCCCTCTGAGGTACGAAATGACACATTCATCAAATGTTTTCCATTGGATGGAATTTTTTCATTGTTTTGATCAAAATATAGTTGCCACCATGGATCAAAGGTTGTTTTTGGGGATGAAAAATGATCCTATAGAAAATTTGCATAGGTCCTGTAGCTACTCTCCAATGTCTTCATGATGATTGGTTCCACATTCTGGTGCTCTCAATTGTGTTCATGTATGGTAATTGTAGACTGCTACATCATTGTGTGTCTTCATATAGTAGTCACATAGACCCTTATAATACCGTATTATCCTTCAGATAAAACCTCCAATGACACTCGTAATTCATGATAAATCTAAGGACAACAATTAGAAGTCTCTAATGTGATGGATATGATGTTAGAAAGGGTGAAAATGGGTATGTTTGATGGACATAGATGATTATTTGAGTAGATAAGTGATTAAATGGTGTGGAATATTGGTGATGGTGGTGTGGTAGACTTATTTCATCATTCCCATAAGGAAAACATATGATTTTACCCTTCTCTCTATGTCGATCACAATCCTTTAGCAATTTTGGTCATTCTTGTAGTAATTCTGGAACACTCCTGTAGTAAAATTGTTTGATCCGTATCTGTAAAATGGTATGTTGGATTAACCTAAAAAACAATTAACATGTTTCCATAATTCTTATGCACCTCCCCATAAAAAAGCTTGGCAAATGTATGAACGAATATAGAGAAAAAGTAAAAGTGATTGTAGGTGATGGAGACTAATTTCTCAAAATGTGTGCACTAGAATTTGTTTAAATTTCTTGAGGATGTTACCATCCTCCATATGCATCTTCCCATGAAACATATTAGCCAATGGATGCATGATTTTTGAGATATTGTAAAAATAATTTTTTGCCTTATGTATTTTGACCTCTTGTAGCAAAACATAACCTTCCTGTAGCATTTTAGGACAATGAGGGAAATGAATCGGAAAGACATGGAAATGATGGGTGGATGTTGAAAATGGATGAGGGTGATGGATTGAAATGTCCTTGTTCATGTTGGAGCATCTAAGAAAAGGAGGACAAAGGCAATTTTGACTTCCTTTGACTAGGTTTTTGATCAAGTTTTTTCTTTTGCTGCTAACTTGTTCTTGTTGCTTGGAGACATTGGAGAGCACCTACATTCATCAGAGAGAGATGAAGAAAGAATGTATATTTTTTCCCTTTTCTTTTTTCATTTTTTTTCCTTTTACTTAGGCCTACTAGCTACTTCAATGAGTATTTCAACTAGTAGGACTACCTAGGCACCTCAAAAGTGATTTTCACCTAGGATATTTTCTTTTTCTCTTTTCTTTTTTCTCTTTTTCCCAACCCATTGATGACCTTATGGAAGTTTTCAATCTATGAGCCAATCTTAGGAACCTCAAAAGAGGCTTTCACCTATGATCTTTTATTTTCTTAGTTTTTTCTCTTTTTTTCAACCCATTGAGCACCTCATGGAAGTTTTCAATCAATGAGCCAATCTCAAGCACCTAAAAGGAGGTTTTCACCTGAAATTTTATTTTTCTTCCTCTTTTTCTCTTTTTTCCATTCTTTTATTTCTTTTATCTATCCCACTCTACTTGAAAAAAAAACAAAATTTCTTTCAAGTGTAGGAATATTTCCAATGGAGCCATGTGCACATCAAGATGATAGATAAAATCTTGGGTAGGATCAAAATATATGCTTTAACATGTACTTGAATGTGAGAGACCGATTTCTTTGATTTAGATGAAATCATGAATTATTGAAGAAGAGTGTGTTGTTGCAACTTAATGATTGTCTAGAACCATATTTCACTATAGTTGTGATGCCCCTGGTCCACTTGCGCAATTGGATCTCTTTTTGTGTCATCTTCTACCATGTCATTCAAATATTCATTTTTTTGTTGATTATTCCCTTGAACACATGGAGAATCTAATGGTAAACATGAGGGAAATTTCTCAATCTCTAATTTTGGTGTCTCCTCTCCATCAAGTGTAGCCCATGATTCTTTGGTCTCCTCATTTGAATCTTCTTTTTATGAATGTTTTCCTTCAATGACGTCAAGATAATATCTTTTTTCCAACACCCTTCTTGAGCTATGATAAATACAATTTAGATTTAGAGGAGTTTTTTAGAAGTGGCATACCTCAACATTGTAAGTGTTTTGAGTTACTTGATTGTTTGGGTTCTAAAATTGTGGTATAGGTAGTTGAGTGGGAGTGGATCTTTGAGATGGATGTGGTTGAGGTTGTGGTTTTGGTAGACGTGGATGGTAGGGATAACATGGAGTTGGGTATGGAGGATATTGAGGATATTGTGGATTTCTCCCATAAGTTCCTTAACAACCTTGGAGCCAAGATTGGTTTTGGGTTTGAGATGACCAAGGTTTCCATGGAAAGAGTGTGTTCCAATTAATTTTGTATGGATGTGCATAAGTTTGAAATTTTGGATTAGGTTCTTGCATAATATTAGGTTGACTAGGCTGCCATGGTCTTCTTGGAGCTACATAACATATCTTCTTTAGTGATTGACTTGATCAATTTTCCTCTTGGTAAACTTCCTTCAACCTTGGTAATAATGGGAAATATTTAATAGAATGTGATTCTACGTGGAAAATACAAATATTAGCATCTTCTTTTTTCTCATCTTGCATTCTTAAAATTTCTGTTTATTTGCTTAGATTTCTAAGAATTTCTATTCTAAAGTTACCAAGAAAATTTTCATGTTCACCTTGACTTATCGATCTTGATGTTGATTTATTTACTCTTTCCATTCCTCTCTATATGCGCTTGCATGATTCATAAATTTATTCAAATGATAATTGGTATACATCACCTCTATTCACAAGATCAAGGATGTCAATCCACTCATCTCTAATTGTTCTAATTAAGAGGGGTTTTAGTGTTTCAGATCCTAAATAACGTAATTTTTCCCTCCTAACATTATACATGAACCTCTCTATTAGATCTTCAAGGATTTAATATTTTTTCAGTCATTCTAAAGATATTTATTCTTAGATAATGTATTTAATTTATAAAAATAACTTTTGCATATCCTTCCATGATATTATTGAATTAGTCCCTAAACTCATAAACCATTTGAGAGATCTATCCTTGGAAACAATTTCAATTTGTGAGTGCTTGATAAGCAACCATAAGATCTACAAAGGATTTCAAATTCAAAATGAAATGTTTATGGATGCTCTCACCTCATACCATGGAAGTTGAGAAGGAAATATGGAGGGATGTTCCTCATATGAACACTAATATTAGTATATTGAATGGGAAATCCAAGAGGGTATTTTTCATTGTCATCATCTCCCTCCATTTCTTCTAACTTCTCTGTCACCTCCTCTTCTTCTACCTGCAAAAGTGGATGGTATGTTGCTTTTACTGCAGGACATGATCAAATGGGGGGTTTGGCGTTTGGTGTTGGAGAAGTAATTTATTTCATGAATTTATAAAAAAAATTGAATAGGAATTCTAATGCAATGCGATTTTTTGAAACGAAATATGCCTAATGCATTCTTTTGTTTTTGTAAAAATTGATCAATTAGGGAAGAACAAAATCATACTTTGACTTCTCCCAGACAATGGCACCAAAAAGTGATGAGCTTTAGTATTGCAACAAGAATGGTGCAACTCCCAAGGCTACCAACTTAAATTATCAACCTAGGGTTCATACAAAATTAAGAGGTGTCCACACTATATTTGCAATATGTAATGTTTCCTTCTTTCGTTGATTTGATTAAATGAAGTGAAGGTCATGAAATCCATGCCTAAACTAATTGCATGTATGGAAATCTTACTATGTTTACAGAAAGAAAACTTAATTACTTTTGGAGAGAGGACATCCTATTTACTTTTGCAGAAAGGAAAGGCTATTCTACATTGTATGAATGTAAATGCTAATATTACTTGAATAAATGTAAACATTAACCTATTTGCAAAGCGTAAATGGTACATTAAAACAAAGCCTAGTCTATGAAATATCAATAAGGTGCTTCATAACATAATCATCATTTTTCTCTTCAAGTCATGAATTTGTCCAATAATCATAATTACAGAGGTGAATTGCACTGGAAAAGAGGAAAGGCTTAAGAATTTTTTGGTCTTACTCAATCATGGTTTCAGAGCCTAGGGGTCATTATTCAAGCCTAAGAAGTGTTGAGTCCCAAATTTGCATCTTTCCTACACCTTTTTCTAGCTTCTTTCCATTCATCTGAACCTCCTAAGTCATCAGTATCATTGCATATTAGTTAAAAAAAGAGCATTTAAAGTGGTTTCTTGACTATGTGTTTGTGTTGCTATTTGAACTAGATTTTTGTTTATGAGCTGTGGAATCTTGTCACTTTCCGCAACTAGCTCAACTTTCTGCAGCTGTTTTGTCAAAGTCTATATTGCAGGTGTCTTTAGGCAAATAGAGCCACATGGGCAAGTTGAAAACAACGTGGACATGGACCGAGTCCTATTGGCTCAGTCGAATTCATCAAAAGAGGCCATACTCAAAGGTAGTCAAGCGGTGGTCAACCTAAGAGTCCTACGATGACAGAACTCTGTTTTTCACCACGTGAAGACTTGCGTGGCCGTTCCTCAATCTCAGGAGACATATCAACACCTGTGGACTGCTCCATAAGCCGAATCCAACAGTCACCTTCCAAAGATTTAATCTTCACGACAACCATAATGCTAGATTCCTGGACGTGGTTGTTCACGTGTTTTTTATCAGCGTAGATTTTAGGAAAGTAGTTATGTCATCCTCTGTTATAAATAATACGTTCTCATATGCATATTAGCTAGCTTTGTAATGTAATTTTGACTGTTAACGAGCCCACTGTGCCGTGACTTTATTTATGTGTTATGACTGTATTTTGAATACATAAGAAGACTCTGTTTATAAGCTCAATTCATGGTTAATAGTTGTTGCCCGAGGACTGTGCAGAGGGCCCCTGCACATGCCAAGGTTTTTTTTATTGTTGTATAGTTTCATGCTTTATTTCCTTATGTTCATTATGCCATAGTTATTCATGTGTATATATTGCATTTCTTATGGTATTAACGTTTTATTTTTGTCCATAATTTTCCATGCTTTATACTGTTGTTAACTGATCAGTGTCTTTGTTCCAGATTACAGTAGGTAGCCTGGGCACTTGCACATAGTTTTATGATGACTAATGACATGGAATCTATCTTGTTCTTCTGCTGATTTATTTTTCTTAGTTTTTAATCTCATCACTATTTTATTCATTTTAGTTTTTTACATTTGCTTTATTAGTTAGATTAGATATTAAATTACTCATGTCATTATCAGTTACCTCCTAAGGGATTGAAGTATGAGTGTGTAGTTTGATATTAGTTTATTTTTCTGCAAGTTAGTTATTGAATTACTCATGTCATTTTCAGTTACCTCCGAAAGCTATAGCGAGACTAATGGTGAGGGATTGAAGTATGAGTGTGTAGTTTGATATTAGTCTATTCTCCTACAAATTAGATATCAAATTGCTCAAGTTGTTTATGATTACCTCCGAAAGCCATAGCGAGACTAATGGCGAGGGGTCAGAGTATGAATTGATGTAATTTGATTTTTAGCTTTATTTGCTTGCAATTTTTGAATTTCTTTGAGTACAGTTTCTTTTGTATTTAGACAGCAACAAGGGTAATGGGTTTCATGATCAATAGTTCATTGCTTGTTTGACTAGTATAGTGGCACATTTTCATTTCTTTTAGGAATTAATTTTGTCATTGCATATTTTAAACCCCTTTTTGAAGTTTGAAGTTTTGGAAATCATTGTAAAGGACATCATTGCCTTGAACATTTATACCCATACTTGTCTTTTAGAATTTCCATTTCACATTAGGAAGTCAACCAAGATAAAAACCCCTAAAACAAATAAAAAACTAAAAATGACAAAAAGTAAGAGATCAGTTATCTTGCACATATAGTGCGCCACACTTCGTCAGCTTACGAATCCCGGATTGACAATTAAATGCATCAATTTAGGACACACTAAATTGATCAAACATTTTGGCCGTTTTCGTTGGAAGTGTAACTAGGTTGTCAATTTCTTTTAAAAAAATATAATATATTATATATATATATATTATATATATATATATATATATTATATATATATATAAAGAAGGGAAAATTGATAACTTCTTGAAGTTATGCTCTCCTCTGCACCTAGTGTGATCTGAGGATCAGCAAGAGGAGTTATTGGTTCAATAATTCTTAAGTATGCTCTCTTCTTGCACCTAGTGTGACCTGGAAGACCAGAAAGAGAATTATTAGCCCAACTTAAAAATAAAAAAAAATGACATGCATAAAGCAAGAGATTCTAGGGGAAGGTTTATAGCTAGAGCCAAGAGTTCGATTTTCACAACTCCATCTTATTCAAGGCATAGACAAGATTCACCACCATCTACTCCTAGCCTTAAGATCCCTGGAATTCTAGGAGCAATAGTTGAATTAGAGGATTCTCCTACACTATCTACCAAATCTCATTTAGAAGAAGACCCTTTCTTTACTTCTACAGGAGAGCATATTGTAATTAACGAAGTAGAATCACCTGAAGAAGAAAAGGAAGAAACTCCCTCTCATCCTCCCTTGATAGAAGAACTAGAGGACTCTGAGGACTCTGAAGAAACTATCATGACAGAGGAAGTAGTAGATGGATTCGGAGGTAGAGGTAGAGGTAGGGGAGGAGGAAATAATGGAGGCAACAATCGTGGAGGTGGAGGTAATAATGGAAGAAATAGGGAAGGAGACAACTTGTTTGGATTCCCTATAGTTGATGAGGAAACTCATACAATGATGAAAAACATCTCACCATCTGTCCTCCCCAGCTTTTATAGATTGCGAAGTGAGGATCTGAAACATTTTTGTTTGAGTTTGAAGTCGTGTGCCGAACCTATGACTATATGGAAGACTCTCAAAAACTCAAACTATTTCCTTCAACATTGAAGGGGCTGCTTTGAAATGGTTCATGGGATTAGTCACCCAATCTATTAGGACTTGGAATGATATGAAACAAATTTTTTTGGATAGATACCTGGACTATTGCATGCCCACCAATCACAAGGATGAGGTATTCAAATGGTACAAAAAGAAGATGAAAACTTGGAGGATTTACTTGAAAGATTTCAATACAACTTAAAGAGAGCAAAGATGAGCAACTTAGATGAGTAAACATTGAAAGCCCTTTTATTGAAAGCCATCAGAGATGAATGGATAGATATTTTGAACATGATGGGGAAAGGAGACATTTCTCAACTTCCACTTTATGACATAGCAGAACTATGTGTCCATCTCTCGAGAGGAAAATCTAAGACAGGAAAAGGGCCTAGAGATCCTTCTCTCATAAGGACTAACAAATCTGCAACTGGGTCAGTAAGTAGGGAAGAAATTGGCAATATGCTTGATGAATTCAAAACTAATATCTTGGGGAGCCTTAATGAACAACTAGACACCCTTAAAATTCAAAACAAGTAGAAAGCAGAAATTGATGCTCTAGCCATCTTTTGTCTGAAATGTAGTAAGAAACATGCTCTAAGGGAATGCCCCTTGGATGCAAAAGTTGTAGAAACATGTATGATTTGCTTAGAGAATCATGAGACCAAGGATTGTCCTTCAATTCCTAGACTCAAAGCTGTCTTTCAAGAAAATCCAAATTCAGTAGAATATCTCTATTTCGTTGCAAGAATACCTTGGCAGGGGCAAAAAACTCAAGGGTTTAACAACCCTATTAATTTTCAACTCCCACCAAATTGGAATCCTTGGCAACAACCTTGGCCCCAACCTCAAAATCCATATCAATCATGGGTACAAGGTATGCAAAATCCTTATGGGAGATTTGCTCAATTTTATTAATTTCCTCCCTCTTTTCAACAAACTCCACAACTTCCAAATCAAAGTCCACAACTTTCATTGCCATTTCCTCAACAACAACCTCCTCAACAAAATCCAAATCCTCAACTCATGCTCCCATTTCAATAGAAGAAAAATCAACTACCCTCTCAGGCATTGCCAAATCCTAACAATAAAAATCCTCAGAATACTTACATCATAGAAGAAAAACAATTTCCTACCTATATGATTGTTCCTCTCAATGATGTACAACTCAGGTCTGGTAGAGTTTTAGAAAGACCTTCTGTAGATGTCCAAGAGCAAGATACCTCCAAGGAGGACTCCCTTAAAGTCAATAAAGGTTCTGAGGAAGCATCTCTTCAAAACTCAAACATTCAAGAAGAGAATGAAAAGTTAACCCCCACAACTCCTATAATTGAGCAACCAGCATCTTCATCCACACCTCCTCTCCTTGAAAGATTACAAATTGATAAAGGGATGGAAAAACAAATCTTGTTGCCCAACTATAATTTTCTAGATGAATTAAAGAATGTCTGTATCAAGATTCCCTTGCTACAAGCCATTAGAGAGATTCCTATTCTAGCAAAAACAATAAAGGAGTTGAGTCTCAAAAGACCGAGAAGGAAACCAAGAGATACAAGAAGAATCCACCTGGTAGGAAAAATTGCAAATATCATGATGGGAAAAATTACCATGCAGAAGTGTGTAGATCTAGGTAGTCCAATTGTCAAGACACATATAAATGGGATAGAAATTCCAAATACATTGATTGACTTAGGGGCCGCTATCAACATTATGAGTAGATAGACTATGGAACAGCTTAAACTTACTAATGTACTCTTTACACCTACTTTATTGCAACTTGCAGATCAATCAATTATCAAACCAGATGGTGTATTATAATATATTTCAGTCTCCTTATATTCTTGGGAGTATCCAGTAGATTTTATGATTTTGACTCCCAAGAGTAATCTAGGAGGGCACCCACTTATTTTAGGAAGACCTTGGCTAGCCACAGCTAATGCTTTCATTAGTTGTAGATCTGGGGATATGTACATTTC
>APFE030170215.1:299033-362347 GCA_000404065.3 Pinus taeda | reverse complement strand
AAATAAAATTGATGTAAAATAATCAATTTAACATTCACTATTTTTAACCTCGAAATTTTGACAACCAATGATCTTAGCAATGATATTCTCTCTAATACAAAATATTCTATTCCACAAATATCAAAATAATAAACAATATAATAAACAATCCATATTTCTATTTTAGAGATTTATATTCTTCTACATATTTTATGATATATACATAAATCTACATAAATACATTCTACAATTTCCTTTTTTGAAAGTCAATATATATTCTATTCCATCTTAATTAAACACACTATTATTTTAGTTATAATAATAATATATTTCATGCTAAAATTAAAAAATATTCCATTCAATCTTTAATATTATAAAAAAATATGTTTTGGTCCTAATAAATATACAACTCTTTAGCTTATAAAATTAAATCCATTCCGTCCATATACACATATAAAACTAATGTTGTTGAATTATAATATAAAACGAAAATAGTAAATTTAGTAAAATTATAGATGATATATTTCTCTATGTAATCCCCCATTATAACGTTCACAAAGTATAATTTCTTCTTATTAGTCCTTGCCTGGGACTATTAGCGATATCGTTGACCTACCATTATTTGGTACTTTGACTGATTTTATTTTAGGTGTTTTCAGATTTTAACCTAAGTTTGATGCTCCCAATTTTATTCAAAAAAATTTTACCCAAATTTTTTGGTACGGCAAACAATTGAGGTCTTATTGCAGCCTTCACGTTGCCCGATGCAAAAATATTGAAGCAATTTCATTTTATCCAAAGTACTTTGCGGTAGGGTATCCAAAAATATTGAAGCAATTTCATTTTATCCAAAGTACGTTGCGGTAGGGTATCCAAAAATATTGAAGAAATTTCATTTTATCCAAAGTACGTTGTGGTAGGGTGTGGGGGAAAAGTAACTTTATGATTTAACATTGTTGTTTTGTTTCTTTAATTATTATTATGATCACAATTTTTTTACCACTTCAAAAACAGTTCTATACCGGTTGTCAATTTCTTTATATGAAAGTTTTTGCAATTTATTTATATCACAAGGTTTGAAATATTTTATGCAAAATTTTTAAGTAGAGACTGCATGCCACCACCTGCATGTTCTTGGGACACTTGTCACCTCCTATATCTATTGTCCCGTATTCGTTCCACCCAATAAAAAATGAGTCCATCCGACGACAGAATGGAAACTCTTATCTCCATTGTCAGGTAGACTGTGATGTATTTTCGGTGTTAAGTTTTTCGTTGGCAAAGCATTCAGGTTTGTGGCCCCGGGTTCGAATTTCACCCAAGTTCGATTCTATAACTCTGCATGATTGAAATTCTTCCTCATGCATTGTCATAGTCTTGCATTGATGTTATTCTTGGCTCTCAGGTTCACGACGAGTCTTGTTGGTGCTTCATCGCTTTGAAGGAGATGCTTTGTGCCGCAGCCCTGGCCAGGTAAAGTTTCTGGAGTTTGGTTTGAATGTCTTTAGCTGTATTTCATAACTATTGTTGTGTGTAACTAACTCTCATCTCTTGGATTGCTAGGTTTCGCCGGAGGTTTTCTAGCCGCTCGAGAATGGTGGAATGAGGCTTACCTCCCGGAATACTGCCAAGGGTTTCAGATTTGTTCTTCGTCCAGCCCCTGGGTATGTGAAAATTATTCCGGATTATTCTAGTCTGGAGGCTTCATCTCTTGCAGAAGTGGTTTAGCATCCATCCGACTATATCGCTCTTGGTCTGTTCTGTTTGTTTTCATAGGGTTTATATGTTCTTATCTTTATTTCTGGAAGTGATTTGGGGTTTTGACCCGCGTTCCATCATTGCTACACTATATATGTAATCTTTAATAGTTATTTTGTGGCTTAATCTAGAAGTATAATTTAGCCGAATTGTCCCTTATTTCACTGGGGTTTCAGTTCTGGGTTCGGATTTTTCATAAATCCTGAATGATAAATATGTTATTTGCGTTCTTTGATAGCTCTGGTTTTTCCTTCTACTTAGGACAAATTTCCTTTTTTGTTCAAATTAAGTAAAGAAAATATGGTTTGGTTCCAGAACTGTAAATTCGTCCGTTCCTTAAGATGTTCCTGAATAACTCTGGAAATTCTTGTTCTCAGATCTTATATTGCCCTTTAAGAGTATTTTCATGGTAAAACCCTTAAGAGTAATCATTTAAAAATAACTCTGCTATTCTAATCAATAGATCTTACTGAGTTTTCTTTAAAACTTACTAGTTGTCTAGATTACTAGAATAAAATTTGATTACTAGAATACAATTTATAACTTCTATTAGTGGCCATTATGCCTTAACTGAACTAGTATATATATTCTTCTCCAAAAAATATACATTTTAACAGTATAATTAACCTACAAAACTTACTAGTTGTCTAGATTACTAGAATACAATTTGATTACTAGAATACAATTTATAACTTCTATTAGTGGCCATTATGCCTTAACTGAACTAGTATATATATTCTTCTCCAAAAAATATACATATCTTTATTTTAACAATATAATTAACCTACAAAACGTTATGTATACTTATCTGATTCCGGTGATATTTACTATGAGCTCTTTGAATCAAGATCGTGAGGTAATATTTACGGTATGCTGTGAGCTGTTTGAATCAAGATCGACTAAAAACGCGGATTTTCCTCCCAACTATGATACTCACTTTTAGGACAAAGTCTTACATTTTACATCTATCTATTCTTAACCTGGGACTTCGCACAGATGCATATCTTTATGCTTTCCACTTATCAAACGCGGTGTCGAAGGCCATAGTTGGCTAGTCTGAAGTCCAATGGAGCCGTTTTCTACTGCTAGTGTATATCATAAAAAAAATTAAGCGATAACACTGTGGGAGCTAGTAATTATGTGAGCATCTTTCACTGGGCTAGCGGTAGCCTCTCACAAGGTATTGGTTCAACCTATCCAAGAGACCAATGGTGCTACGTGTTTTAGTACATATATTAATGATGAAATGAATTCTGGTGTTTGTAATCAATTTAATCAGCGATTTCATTAACTGGAATTTTTTTTGTTGAGAGTTGAAGAATTTCATTAACTGGAATTTTTTTTGAGAGTTGAAGAATTTAGGTGTCAAAATTATCATTTAGGTGTTTTAGTTCGGTTTCAATTACTCTAGTTAGTCCAGTTTCACTACAATTCAGAAAAACAAATATTCTGGGCACACTCTTAATCCCCACGGCCTGCGATTCCTATACCAAGAGGTTGCAATATGAGTGTACTAAATACAAATACAGGAGGCCGCATATTTCTGCATCCCAACGGTATTATACAACTAATTTCCATGTTAAAAGTTGGCCACCTTCCGTGGAAGTAATTGGCTGGTCGAAACGAAGTCTTTAAATAGTCTACTGACATGTTGACTGTTTTCACAATGTGTTGAGCTGACTTAAATAGATGGAGAGAGTTTGTATTGTTGTTATGGCAGACCCCTGAATTTTTGTAACAAATTACACATTGAATTGGCATGTTGAAGAGAGCGTTTGTGTTGCTGTTGTGGCAGACCCCGGGAGGGAGCTGTTGTGGCAGACCCCGCCAGGGACTACCGCCACGGCAGTGGCTCTCTTGTTATATATAGCTTCGTTCATACACAAACACGTGAGTTGGCAAGTGTAACGAATTGCATGTTAATGTTGTCTAGTTGCCCATATGCTTCCTAGGTTCGTGAGATTTCACTAGCTAAAAGGCCATCCTAATGCAGTAGGACTTCCCATTGTACCTAATTTTAATGCTCCGAGAGAGGCCTACTCTTAAGCAAGTATCTTTCTGAATTCAATGGATCAAAAAACCTTTTTCCAATTCAAAAGAATCTTCATCACTACTATCATAATTTCCAGAAACAGTTTAGTTAGTTTATTCAATGTTATATCAACAAAATGAGGGTATAATTTACTTAAATCTCAATACTTAAGAGGCCAAAAAAAAATTGTTGAATATATAAATAGGCATTAATAGTGAGAAGATACCATTTAATCCTAAATTTCAATCATTTTGTAATTATATCGGCGTACTTAATAGTTTCAAATATTTCAGGTATGTACTCTGAATTGTACATTAGTTGTCACAATTGTTCTTCTTTAGGAGGAGTTGTGATACCGTGAAAATTATCATATTTTATTTGATTTCATATGTATATTCATGTTTTTAATTATCCATTTACTACAATTTAGTTCGATAGGACATCGGTAAGAGGGGAATATCGTCTAAGTCACTGAATTTGGGGTTTTGTGATTTATATTGTATTATAAAATAAAAAATCCATAATAATCATATAAAAAATAATATTAATTAATTTTTAACTAATTAGTATAGTTCAAAGTAGCAGGTTCAATAAATAGATAAATAAATAGATAAATCATTCCAATATAAACCACTACTATAGATCTAGTAAAATGGATTTTTTTTTCAAACCATTAAATAATCAAGTCAAAGGAGTATCAATACATATTAATACTATTTATTTATACATAAAAAAATTAGAACAATTTTGAATAACTGAAAGTAATCTTTATTAGAATAGGTATAAAAAATAAAATATTCGACCCTGATTAGTAAGACTATTTGATTATTATGTTTAACTATAAAAATATAAATATAAATAATATAAATATTGAATATGTATAATAATAAAATTAAATCCTAATTATAAACTAAAATATATTTAAATAAGTAAGCAATAAAAATTATATAAACAGAAATATGGCTGCTGATTACAAATAACGGTTCTGACTAGGCTTTAAACCAAATGTAGAAGTAAATAAACAAAAATAATAAAATTATATTCTATATATATTATATATAAGGGTGAAAACTCAAAACAATTTCTAAATTGTTTATAAATTATTTTAAAAAACTTTAAGAAAGTTAAAATTATTATTTTATATATATATATATATATATATTAAATAAGTGTGTAAAACTCAAAACAAATTCTAAATTGTTAGAATATTTTAATAAAATCTTAAGAAAAGTTAAGGCTACTTGTTCTTATTTGTGAGGATAGTATTAAAAATAGTTTGAAAATAAAAATTAATGAATTTTATCATTGAAAATAAGATTATAAAATTTTAAAATAATGCAGAATTTCATCTAATCTATTGTAAACTCTTTCAACTTCATTTAATGCATAGATAATATGTATATATTGAAATAAACTAATAAAATTTCAAAAATATGGACGGATTTACTACCTATCCAATGTAAATTCCATTAACTTATTTTGAAACATAGAAAATATGCACATATTGGAATAAGTCAATAAACTTTAAAAATTTCTAAAAATGGACTTACCACTTATCAAGTATATACTCTATCAACTTTATTTGAATCTCAGACAATATTCAAATATTGACATAACCCAATAAATTTTAAAAGCATTCAAGACCAATCGTAAGTTTGTATCTACAAAGTGTCGAGAGGGATCAAATCTCTTTTCACTCTAAAAGTGGTATGCACCTAAATATATTTTATCCTTCTCAGTACTTGGTATCTATAGAGTTAAGATGACTCTAGGATGGTAACTAGCAAAAGGCATGTGTTGCAACATCCCGTGGTTGTTTATCTAGCTGGGATGATGAAAACCCACCCGCCATCCTTTCTAATGCAAAATGCCCCACATAGAAAATACTTTTGAATAAGTTACCATCAAACCTTCTTGGGAGGAGAGTCCATTGAGAGATGCTAGGTGGAGGAAATTCTGGGTGAAGAGTCCATACATCTGTGGTAAGAAAGTTTATCAGCAACCCTGCTCATTGATCTAGGGATGTGGACAGGAAGTATGACAATGATATATGTATTTTGTGAAGGTACCTAGTGTTGTAGTTCTCCGAGTGACTAGATTTGAAAGACTCTCTACACAAGAGTACAATTATGAATTTTGTGGATCTTATTAATTATGAGTTGGGATTATTATTCCATGAAGATAATAGAGAAACCTCATGTTTGAGCTATATCCAATCCTTCAATGTTAGCCATGCGATATGGAGAATTATTGTTAATAATGCCAAGCCTGAAAAAATATATGAATAGAATAAAGCTTACATGATTTCTAAAGATCCCACTATAGCTAATCGGACCAAGATTTCCTCTTGAAGCACCATTAGAAGCTAATTTAATAAAAGAGAGAGTAGGTGGTGATCACGATCTTGAGATAGCTGGAGCATGTTGTCAAGCTTGGGGGAGAGAGAGGTAGTGGGATTTGGAGGAAGGTACAAAACCTAAGGAACATGGCTTCATTACCACACACTTATGAATTTTGGGGGAACCAGGGGAGAATGATAATGTTGTCTTTCATGTTCCTTTGAATGATGCCTTAAGAGGAGTAAAAAGGAAGAAAATAGGTTTTGAGAATGTGACATTTGCATTCCTTTTATGTCACTCATAGTATGAATTCATAAAATAGTGTCCATATGGGGTTTAGGCTAAGGTTGGAGAAGTCACGGTTCCGAGATCGAGCATTGATGTTCATAATGCTAAGAAATTCTTTATTAGAGAAATTGAGGTAGTCTTCTCAACAAATCTAGAGGTAATTGGAGTAGGTACAACTATTAAATAAGTGTTCAATAGTTTCACAGTTAAGAAGAGGGAGTGGGTATTTGGAGGGTCCCAACTATTGTGATTTTAGATATTGTCCCACATCAAGGTTCTATCGTGAATTTGGATCCATAGGAAGAAGGATATATTTGGCCTTGTATTTTGTTTTCAAATGTTAATCTAGACATTTTATATTGGTATTTCTTGCTGTACTACTTCAAGGTGATATGATTCTGGAATGGTGAAGGATCATTTTGAACTATAGCCTCATTGTATTTTATCTAGTTGTGATGAGTATGGGATGAATAATTGTTGGAGGTTTTGCAAAAAATGATTCTACAATTCCTCGTTCATATTGGATGCCATTATTCCCCTGGTATTCATTACATCCATTGCTTTCTTGTCTTAGCACTTATCCAATAGCTAATTATATTTATTACTACTGAAGAAATCATTTGTAGGCATAGGTTATCTAAATATTATTGATCTTAGAGCTTAGGGATACATTTCTATGAATATTTCTAGAATAGAGTAGTTTTTGCATCGCTTACTTCTCAGAAACAATGTTTTTGAATTAGCTCCACTATTTTTTTTACCAAAGTCCACATGGAAGATCCTAAGAGGGGAAAGGGCATTCAAATGAGATGTTAAGGGGGTGTCAGGGGCATATTTATGATACCATATTCATTTCCATGGATTCAAGCCTCCTTGTATCCATATTAACCATGTTTTTATCTTGTGGATATTTGTCCATGGTGATAGGGTCATGCAAGCCCAATCCTCGTTTTAGTTTTGGCAAAGAGAGTTTGTTCCATGCAACTAGGGACTGCTTTTTTCCACGATGGACCTTCACTAAAGATAATAGTGCCATAACCAATATATATCCTATAAAATTAAGGTTGTTTCCATGGTTGTAGAGTAGAGTAAAATCAGGAGGGATTAAAGATCCATTTTTATAATTACTAATAATCCAAATATATAGAGGGACCGCAATGTAGCCTACTATCTTTTTGATTAAAAGTTCCTCCCATTGTATCCACTTAAGGGAGCTATCATCTAATGGAGCACCAAAGTATCTCAATGAGATTTTTCTTATTTGGAAGCCAAGGATTCTTGCTACATGTATCTAAAAATAAAAAAATGGTATTAAAAAAGAATACTTGAGATTTGGTTTAGTTGATTTTCATACCTAGAGCTTTGGGGACTTCATCTAGACTTTGCTTAAAACTCCTTGCCTCATAGATGGTAAGATGAACCGTGCCCACTATATCATCAACAAATGATTGATGAGTTAATAGAAGGTCCAATAAAAATAAATAAAGTCATTTTTTTATTTCTCGGTTACCACCTCTTTGAGAGCTCTTCCTACCCATTCTACAACTAATATGAAAGGGGAAGATGAAAATGACATTAGGGATTTTGAGGTAAAAAATGGGCCTAAGAAAAAACGCACTAAAAAAATTTAACTTCGCCAGAACTAATAGGATTGAAGATGTTCAGGTCATCACTAGGGGAGCATGCTTTTATGAAGTATTTTGATTTTTTTTTTGATGTGAGAATTTTCAAAAGTATGCAAAGTGGGCACTCATTGGATGTGGAATTAATTCTACATCCAACACATGTATGAACTAGACAATTGAGTAAACATACAAGGATATAAGTCCAAAATTAAATAAAAAAGAATAATTTTTGTTTATTTTTCTTTAAACATTTCTACCTCTTATTTTATTATTTTAATTATTACTTCAATATTTTCATTAGGAGGTTGATTTTAAACTTAAAAAATCCCGTAATGGTCTCCTTACTAGAGACATCTCAAGGATTTGAATGGAACTATAACATTTTTTATTTACAAGGATAAATAATAAGCTCAATGATATTAGGCTATCAATTCATTTAATCCATGGCCCTCATTAAATCTTAAATCTCTTAGAATGTTGAAGAGGTATGACTAATTGAGCTTTTTGAACACTTTTGAGAGATCTAATTTGAGAAACACGCTAGTTTTCTTTATAGTTTAAAAGAGTGGATATTTTCATGGGAAACTATGATGCCATCTAGGACTCGAGAACAATTAACATAGTTTGTTTTCTCTAGATAGATGAGCCATGGAAGAAGAGACTTAATCCTATTGGATACGATTTTTGCTATGACTTTATATATGAAAATGCATAAGGAAATGGGTCAATATCCATTGGTATCGTCCACCATGTCATTCTTCCATACCATGGTAAGGAAGGTGACATCTAAGGCTTTTATAATGTATTTCATTTGTCTAGATTCTTCCACTTCCCACCAAATGTCTTTACCCACTATGTACTAACAATTTAAAAAAAAAATTGACTATGAAACCATCTAGGGTGAGACCTTTGTTATAGGAACTTCTTTGATTTTTTCTTCTACTTATTTAGAGGATATATTTATTAAAAAATCCTCATTTTATTCTCACATTCCCATGGAAGAGATATGCTTGATGATTTTCTAGATTACTTGTTCTCTATAAGGAATGGGTTTTATTAGAAGGTCTTGATTGTGTCGAATTAACTCCCTATCTTGATCTTAAAATTACTACAATTTAACTCCCAAATGAGTTTTAAGTGAATAAATTTTATTATGTTTGAGATGTTGTAGCATATATTTGTGGAAGAATTCCATGTTTATTTCCCCCTTTATAAGCCATTGTGCCCTTAATATTTGTCATCATAATAGTTCTTCTTTCTTTTGGTGCTTTTTCAGTTGGGCAATAGTGGAAGCCTCTTATTTAATTATTGTTTCCAAAATACCATGGAGGATTTATTCTAGTTTTATATTTTCTCTCATCCTTTTCGGTCTTTGTTTCTCCTCCATGATGTTGCCAAATTTTGTTTTGTTCCAACCTTTGAGATTTTGTTAGATGTACTTAAGTTTCCATTGAGGTTTGTACATAGATGTTCATTCTGTGTTTGCATGTTCATCCCACCAAGTCTATATGTTGGCTTGGAGGTATGGATGATAAAACCAACACATTTCTCGATGGAAGGATCTATTCCTAGTATATTTTTTGATGTCAATGTTAAGCCATATATGAAAATAACTAGGGTCATCTGGGTAGAATGGATGCCTACACAAAGATGTCCTATGTCGTGATGGTTCTTGAGACTAGGAATTGAACTAGCATGGAAGCCACTTGTTGGGAACCTCCTCTCTAGTTGTTCTAACGTTTAATTTATAGTATCCATATCAACAATGTCGAGAGTTTCCATTGTTTCCAGAAACTAAGTGGAATCAATGTCAAATTTTCTTCTACCACCTTGCTTATATTTCATGGATTTTATTAGGTTTAAATATCTGCCTAAGATCCAAGGAGAGGTGGAGAGAAAAATTACTACTGCTATAAATTTATTGCAGGAAAAGGGATTTATCCTTGGGTAGGGTGGTTTGTAGAAATTTGACAGCTAACAGGTTTTGACAAAGCCAATGAGTTGGAAATTAATAGTGAGGATACGAAATGAAGAAAACATTTTTAGTAAAAGAACTTCCTAGGACTTCCAAGTTATGGAAAGGAAGTAAAATGTTCTCTCGACATCAAGAGTTACTACCCTAGAATCTATAGCCCATCTAATAATTATTCTTTTAATTACCACTCGAGTATTTTCTTTTGTAAATTTTCAAAAAGGTAGTGTTTTAAAATAACTATTTTTATTTAAGGATCCTTTGACTTCCTTTATATTTCAAGCCTATGATGTTCCAAAAGATGATCTTCATGTAGTGAGTATGCTGGTGGTGGATTAAACCTCCAAGATCCATTTAAAGCCCCATGAATTAACTAACTTGTATCACAATTCTTCTAAGATCTATCGATTCATTTTCCTATCACTAGTATAAAATGAGAAATTAGTGATTACGTGACTAAAAATGTTAGTCACCACAACTTTTCCAAGTGAAATGCTACCAAAAATGATCAATCTTAAGTGACCCAACATAAAATAATTAACATAAACGACTATTTTAGTCCTGGGTTAAAATATATTTATCTAATAGGCAAGATGACTAAAAATGAATAACGTGAATGACTAATTTAGTTTAGAAATAAAAATATGACTCCCTAACAAGTACTACAATAATACAAATTAATCGTTTATTGTAGTCATTTTAATTGTGTTGCTTCAATAATCTAAATCTACAAGTGATAAGGGATTCAATGGTTCTTATATATTATTTTAAAGGTTATGCTTATTTTTTTATTTTTTGGATCAATAGTTTATTAGAGTTATGGAGCTCATTAGAATATTTAGGGTTATATCCTTTGACCACATTCACAGAGAATTAAATTTAAAGGCTGACATTATATCCAAAATTGGAGTAGGCTTACAACTAGGTCAAACACAATTTTATGAATAATACATGCAAGGATATGTATTGGTTAATTAATAGAGGACACATTTACTTTAGTAATGAGAACATTATAAAGAATTATAAAAATTATAACCATACATAGAGGTTCCACTCACATTTAGGAACAAATAGATCAATAAATCTGACCTTAAATGAAGAAGTAGCCATAAATAATACTAAAAAACATTATCACAAGATGAAAATACCAAATAGAATAACAAATTCAAATCCTAATAATCTTCACTTACCTTAATTACCCAAATTCAATGATATGTGCAGGACATATATGAGTATAAATTAATTAAAAAATATATCATACAAATCAAAATAAAAATAAAATTCATACATAAACAAAAATTAAAAATATATACTTGTTATGTTGTTCATGAATAAACACCTTGCAACTTTGAAAATTTCTAGCTTGGTTGAAGAGTCTCCTTAAATATCATAAGCTTCCTTTTTTTTAAACATGACCACATGCAAAGATTAAAGCTAGAAACCTATGTCATGGAATGACAATTTTGCGAAGGATGGATCAATAGGTATGATCCAAGAGGGTTTGTCAATTAACATTGCCAAGAAAAAAACTTACTTTTTCTTGTACACATGAGGAAACCTAGAAGCCTATGTCATGGAATGAAAATTTTGTGAAGGATGGATCAATAGGTATGATTCGAGAGGGTTGTAAATTAACATTGCCAAAAAAAAAAACTTACTCTTTCCTATACACATGAGGGGTTTGAAGAAGAGGATGCATTTCATGACATAGTTGATCTGGATTTAAACAAGAACACAACAAATTACAGATATAACCATACATATAGAGATGCAACAAAAATAATACTTCATTTCATTACTGTAAAATACTGAAATATGCTTACAAACAGAAATGGAAATAAACTAACTAGGGCAATGGTAGCTTATCTCTGAGAAGCGATGTGGCAACTACATGCCTCAAAATTATGTTACAATGAGGCTTGAAGGCCTATTTATTGTTGATAAACAATGGAAAACCCTAAACATGCAAAAAGCTAACCCTAGAAGATGAAATACCAAACTGTGGGCCCCGTTTGGCTAAATTGGTACATCAATTTCCTAGGCTCGTAGCTTTGGCATACGATCTTTGTTTGATGCACATAATATCTCATTAGAAAGATCTATATAAGAAATAAAACTTTGGGAAGAAAAGCATCGGTCCATGGATGCATGCTGCTCCTAGTTTTCCCAAAAAAACTATCATTTAGGGCCTCAAAATGGCTCTGGAAGTTCGGGACCAGAAAAAGTGTTGAAAATAGTAAATTGTGCTACAATTAAGAAAAATGGAAAGTTGAAAGAAACAATGGTGGGGGTCTAAGTGGACTTGGTGGGTGGCCACCAATACTCACCTAGACTGTTCCTCCCCCCTTAGGAAGAAATGGTCCCCATTGCACTAAGTTCCTCCATGAGATGACGAAACTTCTGTTGAACTTGGTCGCTGGTGAGCCACTTGCCTTGGTGAAGGAGTTGGCCTGCTTTGACAAATTGATATAGTTGGATATTCTGTTGGCAAGTGTGCTTGATCTGTGTGTCCATGATCCAATCAGTTGCAGCTTGTTCCATGCAATCTACATTTAACTCTGTGGGTGTGAGTTGTTCTGCAATGTCGGATGTGTCTATTAATGGTGGAAAGTATGGCTAAAGGTTGTCCACATTGAACACTAGGTGTAGGTCAAGGAATGGGGGAATGCTGAGCTCAAATTCATTGTCTCCCACAACCTTGGTAATGTTGTAAGGACCATATCAGAGTGGTCTGAGTTTCTGATAGGCTCTGGGAAGATGTTCCTTTTGCAAATGCATCCAAACTTTGTCACCCACCTAAAACTTGTGTGGCACCCAATTTTGATCATGTTGTTGCTTGTACTTGGCATTTGATTTCTCCAAAATGTCGTGGAGCTACTCGTGAATATGTTGGATGTGCTCAATGAAGTTGTTTTCCTTATTTGTTTTGGACTCGATATGATCCAAATATGCATGAGTAGTTGCAAATGGCATGACCACATCAATGGGACATAGTCGTTGGAATCCCAAGCCCACCTGAAAAGGGTTGTGGCCATTCGAGCTGTGGAGAGCCCGGTTGTAGCTGTGATGAACATAGGGGAAGCTCTCATCCCTTGTGCGTGGATTCCTTAAGTTGTACATGTGCAAAATGTGTACAATAATCATGTTGAGAACCTCTATCTGGCCATCAATTTGAGGATGGAAGGTTGTGGACTTAGTGAGTTTGGTGTCCATCATCGACCAAAGACTAGATGAAAATGTACTGACGAACCTGCTATCCCTATATGAGATGATAGACTGTGGGATCCAAAAGTGTACCCAAACACATTCAAAGATGAGTTTAGCAGTGGCTTCTACTGGATATTCTTCTTGTAGGCCACCATAATGACCATCTTCGAGAACTTTTCGACGACCATAAAAACATAGTAATTTCCATGCTTAGTAGAAGGAAGGCCCCATATGTAATCCATTGAGATGGATTTCCAAGGTTTACTAGCGGTAGGCAGCGAGGTATAAAGGCATTGCTTCTTAATCATCGGTTTGGAAATGGCATAGACAATGCATGATCTGCTATACTTCCTGACATCCTATCGAAGATTAGACCAATAGAAATAGTTCTGCAGTACTACCACCATTTTTGCGACCCCGAAATGCCCAACAAACTAACTATAGTGTGCTTCCCAAATCATCTTGGCACTCTTGCTTGAAGGAACACAAAGGTGACCTAGGTGGCATAACAAGGCATATTTAAGGTGAAAATCTGGAACATGTTTACCCTCCAAGAGTGTATGGTATGTGTGGCTGAATTCTCGGTTTCTTTTGTAGAGAAGTGGCCAATTAAAAGTCTCGTGCCCACAAGATTTGAGCATAGTGGTTAACACCATGATTAGTGGTCGACTGAGGCAATGTACGACATTATTGGTGCTGCCCTTCTTATACTTGATATTCAAATGGAATTGTTGCAGGTATGTGGACCACTTCTGATGGCGATCATTATGAAATTTGCCTTAGGTCTATATGAATTGCAGGGGTCGGTGGTCTATGTGTATGACTGTTTCCTTCCCCAAAATGTAATGCTTCCATTGTTGGCAGGCCTGCACAATGGAATACACCTCTTTTTCATAAGTGAGATACTTCCACACTGTGCCTTAACATGTCTCTCTATGATATGCCACTGGGTGCCCATGTTCAGTAAGGACTTCCCCAATAGCATAATGAGAGGCATCTGTCTCGACCTCAAATGGTTTTTGCAATTTTGGTAATGCGAGCACTGGTGCTGAGCAAAGGTAATCTTTCAACTTTGTGAATGTCTTCTATTGAGATTCAAACCAAAAGAATTTATCTTTTTCTCCTCCCTTGGTGAATTGAATCAAGGGATAAGTGATATGAGAAAATCCCAACACGAACCTACGGTATAAGTTGGCAAGGCCTAGAAAGATGTGGAGCTCTGTCAGAGTGGTTGGAGATGGCTAGTGCCACATGACTTGGAACTTGGTTGGATCCACATGCACCCACTCTTCATTATTAACGTATCCTAGATACTAAACCTAGGTCATGCCAAAAGTGGATTTCTCGAAATTTGCACATAACTTGTGTTGCCGCAGTGTTTGGAGAACTTGTCGAATGTGTTGGAGGTGATCTTCCCAACTCTGGCTGAAGACCAAGATGTCATCCAAGTATACCACTACAAATGAGTTGGTGAATGGCCACAAGATGTCATTGATTACCCTCATGAAGGTTGTAGGAGAATTCGTCAATACGAAAGGCATAACCAACCATTCAGAAAGGCCCTCCTTGGCTTTGAAGGTAGTCTTCCACACATCAAAGAGTTCGAATGGTACCTGGTGATATCTTGACATAAAATTGATCTTGCTGAAATATTTTCCCCCCTTCAACTGGACCATAAGGTCATCAATCCATGGGATCAGGTACCTATTACAGACAATGATCTTTTTCAACGCTCGATAGTGAATAAATAGTCTCCAAGTCCCATCCTTCTTTTGTATCAACATGATCGGGCTCCCACAAGGTGATCAACTCGGACAAATGTGACCTTTCTGCAAGATTTCTTGAATCTACCTCTTGATTTCATCATTCTCCATAATGAAGTGCTAATAGATTGGTCCATTGGGAAGCAACACACCTAGGGTCATATCGATGGAGTGCTTGATCTGATAGTGTAGAGGAACCCCTATTGGTGAGGTGAAGATGTCCTCGTACTCCTCCATGACCTTGTCCATCTCTAGTTATCGTGTGAGGGGGCCTTGTCTGGAGATCGTGGCCACTGTCTTCTTCTTTTCTTGAGGGCATATCATCAGGAAAACAAATTTCCCAGTTTTGGAAATTAGCTTACTACATTGTTTTGCACTAACCAAAGAGATTGCGGTAGGCAGTGCTACGTATGGTATATTATACAACTTATTTCCCAAAGTAAGAATAAAAACATGGGGCCTTGATTCATACACAACATGTCACTTCCACAAGTATGGTTGTCCTAATAATACATCACAAACATGAAGGGGAGCAACATCACACAATACCTCATCTGTGAAGGGCTTGATGTTGTATGGAAGGTGACACTGCTAGCTGACGTGAAGATCACATCCTTGGTGAAGCCACCCGTTGGTGTACGGTTGTGGATTTGCTATGGTCGGTAAGCCTAACTGCTTCATGACCTCTACCAAAATGAGGTTCTTTTGCCTCCCACTATAAACAATGAACTGTAGATGAGATCCCTTTACCCACATCTGGGAGTGGAAGAGATGCTCCTCCTCCTCTAGATCTTCGTGTTCCTCCTTCTGGATCTTTGTGATAGAAAAGGTGGAATTGGTTTCTGCATCGATAATTTGTTTCCTTTTTTCATTCCCCTTATCGAATTCTGACTCAGAGTCAGAACATGCATATGATTCTAAAACATTTAGCTCGGCCACTAGTTACTTCTTGGCTCGACACTCACTTGTGTTGTGAGTGGAGCTCTTATGGAACTCACACCACTTTCCCATGTCCCTTTTTGGCTTTGCGACCCTATTATTTCCTTGCTGCTTTGGCGGGCTGTCTTGGGCTACCTTGCCTTGGCTGTATCCTTTGTTCTGCAGTTTGGGGGCACCTTTCCCTTGATTTAGATTCACAGATCCAAAGTCTCGCTTCTTCTGTTCAAACTTCTTCTTGATCTTAACGGCATATCAGTATGCCATGCCGAGCGAGGATATGTTTAGGAATTCTATTTCTTCCTGGAGGTACCTATGCAGACATATATGGTATTTGAGTACGAAATGCTTCTATAAATCCATGATACTCAACTTTGTGTGAAAGGTATGGAAAATATTGGTAAACTCTGGCACGTCTTGGTCCCTTCCTTGCCGCAACGTGGTCCACTTTATGTATTGATCCTCATAGCTATCGACAGGGTAGTACTGCTCATTGATCATAGTCTGGAATGAATTCCATGTGGGTACAGCTAAAAACAATGGGGTTGTACTTTCATCCTTCTACTCGCAGTAGGTTTCCCACTAGTCCTTGACATTGGAGATAGCTTTCAGAAGAGAGAAAGTAATCTTTTTCTGACCAAAAACATCATGAACATAAAAATACCCTTCTAGAAAATTTAACCATTTATCTATGGCGTCTGCATTTATCTGACCCTCAAATATGGGAATTTCAAAGTTAACTTGTACCTTAAAGTGTGTGGCGCTTCCAGAGTAGCTTCGGGAAGTAGATGTGTCACCCCTGTGTGGCTGCTGAAGGATCTGGGAAACGTTTTCCATCTTCGAGCAAGATTTTTATAGGATCTCCTACTCCCTCATCTTTCTTTTCATCCACCATGGGAGGCTATCAAGATTTTTTAGGCTGGTATTGCAAAGGTTCGATCAGTTCAAGCCCTAACTCCTTATATTCCGACCTCATTAGGGGCATGCAAAGAAAGACAGAGAAAGAGCAGACCACTCTAAAACTACTAATACGGATTTAAACAAGAATGCAACAAATTACAGATATAACCATACATATAGAGATGTAGCAGAAATAATACTTCATTTCATTATTGTAAAATACTGAAATATGGTTACAAATAGAAATGGAAATAAACTAGTTATGGTGATGGTAGCTTATCGCTAAGAAGAGAAGTGGTGGCTACATGCCTCTGAACTATGTTACAGTGACACTCGAAGGCCTATTTATTATTGAGAAACAATGGAAAACCTTAAACATCCAAAAACTAAACCCTAAAAGATGAAACACCAAACTATGGGCCCCGTTTGGGTAAATTGGTACATCAACTTCCGAGGCTGGTAACATTGGCATACAACCTCCATTTGATGTGCACAATATATCGTTAGAAAGCTCTATCTGAGAAATACAACTCTGGGGAGAGAAACATCAGTCCATTTACCCATTTTTCTCCCAATTTTTCCAAAAAATTGTCATTTGGGGCCTCAAAACTGTTCAGGAAGTTCAGGACCCGAAAATCTGCTAAAAATAGTAAACTGTGCTACAATTAAGGAAACTGAAAGGATGAAAGAAAGAGTGGTGGGGGTCCAAGTGGAATTGGCGTGTGCCCACCAATATCCACTTGGATCAACAATTTCTTCTATCTAGAAAGCTTTATTTTTTTATGTGAGATTCATGTTTACAAGGCTTTTAAGCCAAGTTCTTTTCAATGGTTGGAGTATGTGGTTTTTCAGGAGGCGAGAGAATTGCAAAGATGTTGGTAAATATTATTCTTTGTCCCTAGCCTACAAATTCTACAGGAAAACTAGGTCTCAAAATTGAGTTTTTTGAGATATGTATTTAATATTCAAGTCAATAGGTCATGTTTTTTGGAGCTACTATTCTAGGTCACACGTCACACACCACCAAACAAGTAGATAGACCAGCTTTAGGCAACTCCAAAGTTTATCCCTAACCCTTTCCCACCGTAGTATACAACTCATCAACTTAAACAATGTAGGTATGCTTCCATTATAGTATTCTTCCCTTTAGCCATGGATGTTTTGGAGAGTGGTACTTTCTCGTTCTTGTGTGTTGTTTGTGATCATATAGCGAGGTCCTATTAGTGTAGACCACACCATGGAGGGAATATTCTATCATTGCATCAATCCTTTTATAGTGATTGAGTAACTTGATAATGGGGCCAACTCTTGGCCTGCTTACTCATGCTTGGAAACCAACACCAACAAGAAATGACATCATTCCTCTCTTTTTCTTAGTATCGATATTTTAGAGCCTTTCAATTTATAACACTTCACCTACTCTTAAATCCTCTCTATAAGTTGTTGTTAGCTTTCCTTAGCTAGATATTTAGTTTCTAGCCTCTAGCCTGCACTTTGGATCTTACTATCTGTTTATTTTTAGCATTGTTTTATGAATTGCCCTAGCACTCCCATTTTTTATTGACATTGGATGTATGATCTTATTCCTATTGGTTTACTTTTGTGGTTGTTCTTTGACATTAATAAAATTATCTTAGATATAACAAGTTGGTCTCAAAAACCTAGGTCCTGATTGGGAAAAATCAAGTCTATATATTTTTCAAGCTGGAAATGGAAGCCAAAAGAACCCCTACCACTAAAATAATATAGTGGTATACCTTTTCTTTTTGGTTCCCATTATTTACAGATTGAAGAGTCAATGGTTATATGATCTGGCAACGACCCATTGAATTTTTCTCCTACCATTTATTTAGGGTTTAACTTGCTTAACGAAAGAAACTACCAAGTGCTTGAAAGAAGATTTACTGTCAAGGGAAGGTGAACTTGTAGAGTACATTTATCTATTTGTGGTTGCTAAAACTGGATGTACTTAGTCTTGTTGGTCTACTTTAGTGGTATTGTTTTTGACATTAATAAAATTATCTTACTTAGATATAACCTATTTCTCTCTAAAAACCAATACCTAATAAAAAAGAATTACACATATTTTCCTTCAGATCGAAATGAAAGGAAAAACAACCCTTACTGTTGAGCCCTGGTATTACACCAACAGTGATGCAACTCCCAGAGGCTCGTCAACTGTGTTTACTAACTTGAGCTCCGTACAAACTTCGAGGTGACAATTTATATACATACTAGATGGAATTATAATCATGCCACCCTTAACTAGGTCATTTGATCATTAGGGATCAAATACCATTCCTCTATTGAATTAAGGGAGATTAACTACTTAAAGCACAATTAAAATCTAGTTCTAGAACACAAAAAGTGAATTATTTTCAACTCTAACTTGTAAATGCTATCAACTTGCAAATGTTGTTGAATCAAATCATGAAAGAACACAAGATTTATGCTACATCTAGAAAGGAAACTACACTGATTTCCATCAACCACCTAGCTATCAAATTCACTTGAAAACAAAAAATTGTTCTACCAACTCACAACTCAAGATTTCATGCATCATCTATATAATTCACACTTGCATATAAAGTAATGTCCTATTTCCCAAATCTATGATGAAGAAACTAATAGTATTCTCTCTTGCAGTGGAGGAAAGGGACTGAATGCAATGGAATATGTGGTACCTATGATCATGGGGTCCAAGCTCAGGAGTCAACCTACTCCTTTACTAAGCCATAATGGCATTATAGGTCAAAAAATGGGTAAAACACATCGGTACATGCATGCTACGAGAAGTCGCTACATGATCCCTCTATTGCTACAAGAAGTCCTAAAATGCTATAGGAAGGGTGCAATGAGGGTTTGGAAGATAATAATGATGGAAAAAATGGATTTAAATATGGACGAAGGTTTTGGTTGATGGGTGGAAGGTGACCAACACCCCTAAGAAAGCTCAACACTTCATGAAGGCCAGTTTTGGAATAAGCGAGCTACTCATAGTGACTTAAAAAGAAGAGATCAAGAACAATGGTTGGCATTCATTGAAAGAGAGTGGAGAGTTCCTCGATGGAGATGGGGAATATACCTTCCGTGTAGCTCAAGCAATCCTATAGCATAAAATGACCCCATTCTCCTTCTCATTTACAAATATTACAACCAATGGTGGAAAAGATGAGCTGAACTTGGAAACTATCTAGTTGATGCTAAGAAATATGATCTATGCAATGAATTACCTTCTAAGCTACGACAATCATATGTAAATAAATAAAAAATATAGACTTTTCCAAGAAATCATAAACAATAAATCACATAATCTTTTCGGTATGTGATGGTGGATTCCTCTAATCATGCTCCCATGATGGACATGAGATAGAGGCCACAACGATAGACCTTTCTAGGAACTAGATTCTACTAAGATGCACTGACTACTAAAAAATTCTAAACAAAAAGAAATATCAATACATAAGAGGGACTTCAATTATTGGGGTTGGGACCAAACCCAAGAACCTCAACACTCTGGACTAAATCAATGATGGATCAAAAATAAACTTCTCATTACCATTGCAGAAATGTCAAATATATAACATAATAAGTAGAAAATAACAGTCACAAATGCTCTAGATCAATAGCCTCTTAAATTCAATCAAAATTTGAATCTTAATCAGCTCCTTTTGCATGTTTATTTTTAAAAATTGGTAGATACCAACAAGTCCCTAGATATTTCTTCAACTACACTGGCTTGGCTGCCAATGAACTCATCCTGCATGGCTGCCACTTACCTTGGGTTGATGTGAGATAAAGTGGTGATATTTGACTGGTTAATGAAGTTAAGGAGGTGAAAAATATCCTGTAATCTCTCCTTGTTGCCTACTCTGAGCTCTTCCATTCAAATTATCTCAAAATTTCTCCAATTATTTCATTTAAAACAAATTAGGCCACATGACATAGCAACACATCTTTCACCCCTCACACTAAGCATAATATAACAAACATTTTAAAAAAATGTGAGAAAGAGATAATTTTAAAGTTGGAGGATGGTATTGTGACCCTTATCATATACCTATTGGTGAGACTCATTATCACCCCCTAATGAAGTTGTTGATCATCCTCTAAGCAACTCAATCATCTATGTCCATGTCTTTCATGGCCCTAGTTGCCTCTCTAACATCCCAAGATTTTGTAGATGGTGTGCCATCATGAGGATAGAAGCCCACATCATTCTCTATGTCTATCCATTGCTTCCTTTCCTCTTCTTCATTCCTTCCTTCCTAGACAACCAACATTAAAGGCGGACTAAGCTGGAGTCTATTCCAGTTGAATTTTAATCTTTGCATGAGCCTTTTGTATAGGGGTATCCATTCCAATGCATTCCTTCACCTTTTAGGAGAGTGATACTCCATGATTTAGAGGTTGTGGTGTATGGGATTCCATCTTCTCTACAATGCTTGCTGACTCTGCCCCTATTAGCCTAAATGTTGCCTCAAAATGTGAGATGGCTTGCTCTTAGGTGGAAAAGTATCTAGGTGCTAGATCAACGTAATTGAATATGATGATGTGATTACTAATTACAACAATTGGGCTTATCTTCTCTTCCCTAATATAGAGTGGCTCTTTTTATTCCTTTTCCATTTCTTTACATCCTCAACTCTAGCCTCCTCATGAGTCATCTAGGATGATAGGGCCATAAGTTTCATGTCCCCCAAGTTCTCATTGGGATCCCAAACATTCATATCAGTCAAGGTGAGGTTATGCATGTAGAAATCAACCAATTTGGCTCTATCTTCTATGCGACTTTGGTCACACAATTCAATGAATTGTTTTTTGTCCTGAAATGGAATGTATCCATGTTGTGCTAAGGTCTTTATTTGGAACTGTGTCCACTTCTCTTTGAGAAAGAGTGCATAAGGCTTGTATGGTTGTATGCATTATAGTGCCTCCTTGGAGAGGCTAGCCATTACGGCTAGTTGGGTTTCCTTCTCTTGAAATTTCTTCCTCAACAATCTATTTTATGCCTACTACTATTCCCTCATTGTGTACTCTTTCTAAAATAACACACTTAAATCCTTGCCCATTTCATGTACCTTATCTTCCATGAGTCCCACATCTTCCACCTTTTTGGATCTAGTAATCTAGATCCATTTGTGGTTTCCTCCTCTTTCTTCTTCAAGTTTAAAGAAAAGTGGGATTGCAATTTTTTTTGGAATACCTTTCCCTACTTCAATAAATTGATAATAAGAGCTCAAACTAGGATATGGACTAGGATCCGATAGCTATGGGAGGTCTTTCTAAAATGTTTTTAGGGAAGCTTCCCCCTCCTATAATTGTTGTGTTTCCTTTTTCCCCTCTTGTTGCTCATTTTTCACTTCCTGTAGCACCTTTTGTTCTTCTTGTAGCACACTCTAGTCTTCATGTATCATGCTATGGTTTTCCTATAACATGATTTTTCTTCCCTTTACCTTCCCCGTTCCTTTTTCTTGGAGTGTGGTAGGTCTCTTGGGTTGGAAAAGGAGGTTCATCTAGTGGTGGGCCTCCTTACATATGCTATACATGTCTTTGATATGTTTTATAGAGAGGTAACCTCCTCAAATTTCCTTTCAATGGGCCCCACCTCCTCTTTCTTACTTGAAGAATATTAAATTGTCATAGGGGTATATGTGGGAGTTTGAGGCCTCTCTTGCTTGATATTGGTGATTTTCCTAATTTTAAGGTAGACAGGAGTTTTCCTTTGCCTTTTATTTCTGTGTTTGACTAGTCTTCTCGAGATAGCTATGGTGGTAGCCACCCCTTTTCCATTGGGTTTTAATCCCTCCCCCGTCTCTTTTCTCTATTTTCAACTAAGTCAAGGAGGGATTCTTTTTGTAATATCTATGATGTGTAATTTAGTGGAAGTAAAAGGTTGAAAATTATATTTGATGACAATTTGTTATAATCCCTCTATTCCACAACCAGACAAGTTCTTTCAATTCAAAAAATGATTGATCTTTCAAGTAGAATTCAGGGTGCACCAGCATACATGTTATGGATAGATGAATGAGAGGGTGAAGTTACTTTTTACCAAATGTCATGGGATAAGGATAATTAGTTGGAGACAAAATCAACCATTTCCATTGTTCCTTCACTCTTCGAGGTTTTCTCTAGCATTTGCAGGCTTTCGCAGCTTCATGTAGCTTCCCCTTGTAGAGATTGCAAAGCAGGGTTCGCCTCTCCTTGGTCGCTCCCCAAACTCATCGTCACCTTAATTTGTTGAAATGAGCATAGATGCAAGATAATTTGAGTCTCAATACGTTATATGCCATTTTTTGCTAGGGCTTGGTGTGCTATGTTGACTTGGCAAAGGCATGAGGTTTCCTCTTTTGCACCATGGTCCCCACTTGAACCAATAATTCCCTCAACCCTCGTAATCACCACCAACTCTCTGTGACCTAATCATGACTGATGTGACACCTCTACATTGAATGAGGGATCATAATAATTTTTATTTACTGGCAGAGGGTTGCTAAGTTAAATAGCCACCTGAAGCTTATAAAAATAGCCCATTTCAACATTCATACATTTTTCATTATTTACACATAGGGAGGAGATGAGAGGTTGCCATAGTTGTGCCTACCTCATGATTGAATGATGCAGGGGTGTTCATGTTGGAGTGTTGGACCTTTTTTCCATCCCCAAGGTAGTTTTCTTTCCATGTTTTTCTGTTCATGTGTATAGCTTCTCTACTCCTCATGGTATTTGACTGTTGTTGTTGCTATGTGTGCAGGTCCTTTTTTGATGTTCTGTGTATTGTTTCTACTGGTGGAGACTCTTGTTTTGAGTGTTATTGTTACTATAAAGTGTCTCATGAGTTGGTATCACCCGCTTTACTTGACAGGAAAGAAAGAAAATAGGATTATGGCTTTTCTGTAAAGGTTGCATAGGTTGCTCCAGGAGGAGGTTTTCTTCCCGTAGCAACCCTTTTATTATCTTACATGGCCTCTTAACTACCCGGGAGTGATGAGAAAGTGTGTATAGGCCTTAAAGGATGATGCTAGGGCTCTAATTGAGTAGTGTAGGTTTCTGAAAATGGAAAGGATGTGCTTTGTGTTTTTCAAGAAATTTTTCAGGATGAGATAGAGTGGAGGTTTGTTTTTGAATGATATTAACTTTGCTTGTGAACTAGGATGTATGAATGTTGGATATATGGTGGATAAAGGTGGGAGAATCTTATTTACCTTTGGAAAGGTCATGTTTGGTGGTCCTTTCATTCAAATTATCTTGTTTTAGTCTTTTGGGGTCCTCTTGTAGTGCTACAAGATCTTCCTGTAGAAATTACATTCTGCCTATAGAAATCGAGAGAGGGGCTGAAATTTGATTTTTGAGCCACTGGGATGATGGAGTGGTGAGAACATGGGTTTGGATGGAGGATATGGAGGGGATGGAGGGATAAGTGCAAAAATATTGAGGATTGTGGCCCTGTAGCTCTATAACTCGCCATTGTCTTCAAACGTGCAAAATGAAAAAAATAATTAACAAACATGTTATGGATCCATGTCCTAAAATTATTCTTTGTTCTTTTTTTCTTTTTTGCTTTTTTTTTTGTTTTTAGGCATGCAAGCTACCTTAGAAGAGGTTTTCAACCTGTATGCCTACCTTGAGTGCCTCAAGTGAGGTCGTCACCTGGGGATCTTTATTTCTTTATTTTTATTTACTGTTGGGCTACCTCATGGAGGCTTTCAACCCAAGAGTTCCCTCATATGACTCATAAAGGTTTTCACCCAAGCCTTTATTGTTTTTCCTTTTTTTCTCTTTTAAAAATAAAAATAGTATCTAGTAATGCTATAACTCGGAAGCTTTGACACTTCCAATCATATTAACCTCTCTCATGATGGGACTGATGAACTCTTCCTTAGACATAGACTTTCTATATACCTTCAATCTAGAGCCATTGACAAGTAAGGGAATTCCTTCCTCATTAATGGTCCTCATTTGAACAACTCCATTGTCATGGAGTTCCTCCATCAGGTATGGGTATAACCATTTTTTTCAATTTCCCCTTGAAATCCTTGAACGTAGAGTCATATAGTAAGGCCCAATCCCCTTCCTAAAAAATTTTGTCACTGATATGGCTATAATTCCGAACCTTCCTCTGCAATTAGATAACTTTGGTGTGTAGGAGGGACTGCATTCTGAGCACATCCAAGCCATTTAACTGGAGCAGGCTCTCCTGTTGTGCTTTGGTGACATGTAAATCCAATTGGGCTTCCATTCTCAAAGTATTATACTCAAACTCAATAGAGAGCAGAGATTTCTTTCCATAGACCAGATTATATGGAGTAAAACTAGTAGTTGTTTTCCAAGTTGTGTTATAGGCCCAAGTGGTCCCCACTAATATATTTCTCCCAATCCCTCTTATTTCTGCTCACAACCTTTGTGAGGACACCCTCTAATACCCTATTTGTGACCAATACTTTTATTTTGTCCTGAAGGTGATAGGGAGTAGGTTTTTTGTGCTTGATATGATGTTTCCTTAACAAATTATTGATCATATGTGATGTGAATTGAGAGCCCTAATCAATGACTATCTCTCTAGGGTACCCAAATTTGTAGAACACTTTCTCCTATGTTTCTCCATTGATAGGCTTTGTCTTAGCCACTTTGTCAAATAACCAGTGCACACAATGATGTACTTTTTCTATCCTTATGGTGGATCGATTGGCCCAATGAAATCCATGCCCCACTTGTCAAATGGCTCTAAATATGCATGTTGTTGTAGGATAATTTCATTCTTGGGCGTGGGTTTCCCCATCATTCAGAAATTATCACATTTTCTAGTACACCTTCTTGCATCTTGGTGGAGAGTTGGGTAGTAATAGCTAACCTGTAGAGCTTTGAAAGTTGTTCTCTTGGAAGAAAAATTACCTCCACAGGGCCCTTCATGATAGTTTGACAGGATTTAAAATACGTCCTCTTCCATGACACATCTCCTCAATATCTAATTTGGTCCTAGCTTGAAGAGATTACCTCCAATCCAAGTGAAAGGGATGCTCTTCCTTACAATTCTTCTCTTCTCCCTAGATGACAGATTTGGAGGAAATTTTGTTGCAATTAGGTAGTTGGTTATGTCAGCAAACCATGGAGAGAGAAATAAGATAGGAAATAAGTGCTCATCTCCAAGTTTATCATCAACCATCCCTTCATCACCTGCAAGAAAAACAAGTCTAGAAATAAAATATGCAACTACGTTTTCTTTTCCTAGCTGGTCAATAATAGTTAAATCAAACAGCTGTAAAAATAGAAATCATATAATGATTATAGCATTCACATTAGGCTTATTCATCAAGTATTTGATAATGTCATTGTTAGAATTTTGGTATCCACTGATGTAGTGTCTAAATTTGTTCAATGAGTGTACAACAACTAGGAGTTCTTTCTCAGTTACAGTGTAGTTCAAAGAAGTAAATGTCACAAGGTAACTTGCCATCTATTTGGCCTAATGTTTCTCCAACATATTTTTCAAATGTATTAGTATGGATATGGAAAGGAAGAGTCCAATTTGTGCTTATAAGTATGGGTACCATTGTTAATTTTTGTTCCAACATCTCTAGGTCCTCTTGGCAGCTACCTATCCAACAAAATTTTGACTCCTTGGGCAACAATCAAAACAATGGTGAGGTTACTATGCCGAATTCCTTGATAAACCTCCTATAATATTGATGTAAGCCAAAGAAAATCATAACATCCCTTTGCTTTTGAGGAGTAGGAACCATTTTTATGATAGCAATTTTGTTTGGGTCCACTTGTATTCCCTCCATAGAAAATTTCATAAGGAGTCTTGTTTCTAATAGCATTATATGGATATTTATTCTTTATATATACAACACATGGAATTGGATGAGCCCAAAACATCATTTCTACATTTTTGAAAAACATCATGGAGTGCACCATATTTAAGATTGTCTTATTCATTCTTTCAGTTACTCCATTCTATTGGGGATTATAATGCATAGTTGTTTGATGTTTCATCCCATGTTGGCAAAGATAGTTTTCACATTCATTTGAAGTGTATTTGTTTCCATTATCAGTGCGAATAGAGCCAATGTGAGATTGCTCATCATTTTCAATCCATCTATGAAAGTTATTGAATGTTTGAAAAGCATCATAATTTTTCTTCAATAAATAAACCCAACACATTTTGGTGTAGTCATCAATAAATGGCATCATATATTTATTTCCATTTGCAGAAGAAACAGGCATTGGACCGCATAAATTTGAATCAATGAGTTCAAATTTTTTATGTGCTTTGGAATGTGAATCATGAAAAGACTGTTTTCTATGCTTTCTTAGAATGCAAGCATCTTGCTTAAGTTTCTTAGGAATTGTAGGCAAACTAGTAACACCATTTTTCTTCAACAAGCTGAGGTTGTCGTAGTTCAAGTGTCCAAATCTAGCATGCCATAATAAAGTTGATGGAAATGTACCTTCCTCATAATGAGAATTGTATGAGAAATTGTGTGCATGAGCAGAGGTACCCTATAGCTTCAAAAGCCTTCTTCTTCTATCCCTGTCATGACAAGTATGTGATCTAATGCTTTTCTCACCTCGATATTTCCATGAAACATATGAATGAAGTGTCCTTGTTGGTGGATATGGACCAAGGACAACAAGTTTCTCCTCAGTTGTGGGAGATATAAAACATGATGCAGAAGAAAGTCTGGATGACCAGGTAATTTAGGCCTGATTGTACCAAGCCCTGATGGCTTGAGTTTTGATTTGTCTGCAAAGTATACTGCTCCATCAACATTGTCAGAAAATTATTTAGAAAAATCTCTTCTAAAATTCATGTGGCAAGTTGCTCCTGAATCAAGCAACTAATCACTTTTCCAGGGAGCAAGTGAAGCATTAAATAAGTCTTCATTTACTCAAATATTAGAGTGTGACACAACATGGTGAGCCGATTCAGGTTCTTTACCTTTCCCTTTATCATTAGTTTTACCTTTGGGTTGGTTTCTTTCATTTTGAATTTTGTCCTAAGGAAACTTTCATGTGGATGCATCATTTTATCCATCTCTTTTGCAGTGCATGTAGTGCAAATCAGAGTTTTCACCTTGGGAGTGTCATCCCCCTTGCCTCTAAATTTTCTTCCTCCTCCTCTTTGACTACCTCTTATTCTCGAAGAATCTTGAGCGAAATTCATTTCTCTATTTGCAAGGCACACAACCTCTTTAGAAGACTAAGGATTTGTCTTCTTTCCATTTCTCTCTTTCAACAATTTTTTTCACAAGGGAGTCAAAGGTAATATCTTTGAGGTTTCCATTGTCTTGCAATGACTCAAGATAATTTGAGTAGGTGGGATAAAGTGCCATGAGAAAAACTATCATAGGATTTTCCAGTTAAATATTAGTGACTTTGATATCATGCATAATATATTTTACTTCTGATCCAAGAGGAAGAGGATCATCATTTTGTAATTCAAGGGTGAACAATTTAATCATGAATTGAATAACTTCAAGTGCAGAGTGTGAGTCATAATTAATGACCCACCTCTTCATTTATTGATGCTACAATTAATGCATAATCCTTGTTGTTCTCATTTTTCCAACTCGTGAATTCATTGTCTAAGGTAGGTTGTTATGGCTCTTTGTCTCCATCTCCAACACACACTCCTTTCCATAGCTCATTATAAATGAGAGAGTGTTTTATTTTCTGTGACCATTGAGGTTAGTTATCCTTCCCAATGAGATCCACTCCCACAATAGATATGAATGAGTGCATTTTAGAAATGATGTAGGAGGTTGACGAAAATGAGGTGGTAGTCTGTAATTCGACTACTAGTTAAATCTATAACCAATCAGCCACATTTAAATTTGGTTCTATATGTGGATTTTTCCCTTGAGGGTCCTTCTTATCTCACCAATCACTGTCAATACCTCGTTGACTTCTGCTTTTATGAAGCGCTTCAATCTACACTGTTGATCTTACTTCTCCAGATCTAATGGATATCACATTATCTGCTCACCAACTAACATGAATTATCTCCACCATTGATGTGACCCATGTAATTGAATTACTGTCATGCAATCTCATAAAAAAACCAAAATGAATAAAAACCTCAGTTCATAACCTTATCCTGTCCATTTATAACATTAACCTGTGCACACTTTTGGAAGTGATATGCATTAGATCACCCATTGAATGGATGTTCCAATCATTTAGAACCTTAAACTCCTTTTAATAACCACATCTCGTCCAAAATTTGAATTAACTCACTTGCATCTTCTAATGCAATCACTGTCAGATCTGACCTGACTAATCAAATGACTATCTTGTCACCCGCTCGACAACTAGCTTGGCCAATCTCCACTGTCGATCAATCCCACTTGATCCAATGGGTATCGCGTAATATCATGTGAAATCTTGCACGATGTATAACAAGTCGAGAGCACATGAGAAAAGTGGTTTTCTCCTGCTACGTATCACCACTAAGGTTAATCGTGTGAAATTTACGAATACCACTTCCATCCTTTAGGGCACGTGAGATACCACTTACCACTTGCCAAATACTAACAACAGGCTTAATTCGTATTTTAATAAATATACCTAAGAGAAGGTTTAGCACTTGAACTCAGTCTTAATGCTTAACACTAATTGACTATGATTTATAAATAAAATGTATGAAGAGAGAAAAATACCTGATAGAATGCCGCTACACAGTCATAAGAGAATTTCATTCATCGCACCCATGTTTAAAACTATGAAGCCAAGAGAGTGATACCTCAACTGTACTTGTCGATCAGTTGCCTCACATAACCGGCCAAACGTTTCACAGCAGTTACCTCACATAACCAGCCAAATGTTTGCACAAGTTTCCAGAGAGGGGCAACAATTGCAAGAGAGGAGTTACAAAGCATAGAGGGAAGCCAAAAATGGTGTTGGATTTGATACCATGTCACACTAGGAGGTAACTCCTCAAATGTAATCGTATTATTCATTTAGGTTTTTCATTATTATATACAAGTGGGAGTGACTGTTCAGTTCATCTCCCAATGACTCTTCATTTTCTCTATTATTTATTTACACTAATTATAGTTGTTCACCTAATCCCTATGATTAGGTGTCAACAATAATTGTGATTAAAATATTTTGACTCAATGTAATTATTTAAAATATAAAATTAAATTAGGAAGACAAATTAAAATAAAATAAGATCAAATTTCCGTGATGGTGTGAGAAGAGGCATGAGGGATCTAGTGGGATCCATGTCACCACAATAGTCATGATGAAGAGAATTAAATAACATTCAAGTCTATGCAAAGTTTTCAAGTTCAAAATCAAGGGCTTGCCAAGTTGAAAAGCATGGATTTATTGCATTTCTTAGTATAGTAAAGAGCAACTACTAGTAATTTCCAATTTGGACTAGAGAGTATTTATGATGTTGACCAAATAGTCTCAGGAGATGGTGATGAAAAACATAAGTCACATGTTCCAGTTTACCAATGTGGATGAGGCAATAGAGCTCAATTACTCTTTTATTGGTATGTTCCTTACAATTTTTTCGTAAACCCTACTAACTAATCCTTATTTGAAGCCTTTTGGAAATTGGATCTTACTCTTGGTATGATTCTATACTTGTTCAGAAACATATTTATTTGGGATATTTCTTGGAATAGTATGGGATCCAACCTTTGTATGCAAGGATTCCTTTATTTTATAAGTTGGGCATACGTGGGAGAGGTCTGTGATTATTTTCATACTCTTCTTCTGTGAGAAGCTTATTTTGGTAGCCAACATTACGTTTAGTATGATTATAGGTTGGTGAATTCTCCTGAATCTAGAAAGAGGAATCATTGGCATAGACTCAACATTTACGTAAGTGATACTATCTTCTCTCACCAAAACCTTGGCCTTCCTAGTTGTATATTTGACTGGTAGTCCCATATCTATTACTATGTTTGTTTCCTAGCCCAAGAGTGTACCAACCTAAGCGAAGTGAGGAACTTTATTTGTTAGTTTCATTTTAATTGATGTTCACCTCGTATTTCCCCATATAGCATATGGAAGGGACACTATTGTTATTGTTTGTAGTGGGGTCTTGCATCTCGACAGTGGACAACCTCAACTTTATAACTCCTTATATTATTACATGATATGGTGGATGATCACTTACGGCATGAGATACCCCCTATTTCAAATGAATTTTAGGAGTATTAAGCTTAAAATTAAAATCCATAGTTATTGTTATACAATTTTAACAATGCTTAGATAACATAGTAGTAGAGTTTCACACTGCCCAAGAGACATAGACTATTGCACTAGGTCAATAGGTTGGACCTTATTTGTTTTAGTAACATTAGGTAGATATGCTCACAAAGTTCTTAAATATATGGAAATTTCAATTAGAAATTATGGCAAGGCCATCATTGCATGGGGGCTATGGTCATGGTTCCAATAATAACTATGGGTCTGGATTCGATGGCCATGGTCATGATCAAAGACATGTTAGAGAGGTAGTAATGATATACAAAGATACAACTTAAGTCGCAACACATAATGTGATCCATGGTTGGGAAGAATTTGTTGGTCATGAGGGTGGGGCTTGTATCTCACGCAAAGATCATTAATGAATTTAGTGATTCAATCCTAGATCATGGTTACATAAGAGGAAGACTTACTATGTATGTCTAGAACCTTTTTTTAAATTTGAAAATCAAAGATTTTTTGGTGATATCTATCCCTAGGTAAAGCAAGCTCAACCAAGTATGCTTGACTATGTGATAGGAATTAGAAGTGATCAATGACATCTACTATTTCATATACTATAGCTGGATAGTAGGATTGTCAAAATTTAAAGGAATATTCCATGTATTTGACATTCAATCCCACTAAGGTCAAGTGAAAAGGACCCAACTCCTATTGAATCCTATGATGAGTAGTGAATTATATTTTATGTTGAAAGACTCGCCTAATAGGGTAGGTAGTGATAAGTGGTTTTAAGATTATGAAATTATTTTGGTATATTTGCAACTCTTGCAAAATTATAAAATATTGACTAGTTACTCAACACCTAGATGGTTATAATTATTTCTATCTATAGCTGATAAAGGAGTGGGATTGTAATGTTTTCAAGGATAATCCTTCCTCCTTCAAGGATTTTATAGTAGTATCTGAAGCTAGGTCTTTCCGTACTATTTTTGAGGTGTTGGCTACCTCTTGTGAATCTTTGTTGGGCTGCTATAACTTCCCCTATTCTGTTTATAGAAAATTTTCCCCTCTTGTAGAAAACCTTGTCTCTCATGTAGCTTCCCTTTTTACTCTTATTCAAAGATAGATTGAGTTTTTGCCTTCTTGAAGGTTATAGATCTAGTCATAGGCCTACTCACAGGTGCTATGGGTGACTTTTTTTTTGGTTCTAGGTGTAGTGAAGTCCTCACTCTTTCTCTCTCTAGGTCCTATTTCGTCTTGGTTTTTTGTGAGTCATCAATAATTTTAGGAACCCTTGTAGGAGTTTGTGCCTTTCCTTGTCTAATTATAGTGTTCTTCCTTCTTCTGATATACATTTCACTTGGCCTTATTTGCTTTATTTTGTGATTGATAGGAGTTTCCAATATAGCTAAAGTTCAATCCACTTCCTGTTTAGTGCCTTATGTTCCTTGGGGTGGAGAAGTCTTCCTAATGCTTAATCTTTATTATCCTTTCTTCTACTTAACTTCTCCTTTCATCCCTTCTTATCCTTCCCCTACCTCGACTGTTTGTTTCTCCTCTGACTTTGTTTCCTCTTCTTTTGTTTTTGCTTCCTCTTCCTCCTCTGTTTCTTTCCTCTTCTTTTCATCTTACTGCCTCTTCCTCTTGTATCTTTTCCCCTTGTTCTTACTATACTTTTCCCTATCTTCCTCTAACACTATAGGTTGGTTTTTATCATTGTTTGAGGGCTTGTGTTTCTATGAATTTCTCCCTATTCATGTCTAAAAAATTTTTCAATAGGAAAAGGATTCTCAAATGGTCCAAAGCATCTACCACATCAATTTAATGATGTCATGATAAGCTAAATGTTGATATTTTCCTTCCCTTACCTTGTGACGTATCTCCATAATTAACTACATAAGAAAATGAGGGGCACTAAGTCTTTGAGAAAGGTGTAAGCTTGCATTGAATATCAAGTATTGGAGAAACCTAAGATGATAGGCATAAATTACACTTAATCTCCCTTCATAAGATATGTATTTATGGATATGATAGGCTACCTCAGCCCAAGGGTAAGGAAAAATTTCTCTCCTCACTCCATGCTCATTTTCTAGAGGCTTCTTTGTTGAAAGGAAGAAGTCTTTTCTAGTTGTGACACTTACTTGCTTGTCTGCTTTTCTCCATCTCATTCCTAGAGGCAATGTGGTTACTCTATTGATAGTTTCTAGACATGAAGAAATGGGCAACCCTCTGACAATATTTGTGGCATTTTCTTCCCATTGGCGAGGTCATCATCATACCGCTTTCATTGTTTAAAGAAGCCCAACCATTAGTGGTTATAAAAGATGTCAACTACAAGACAGTTGGTGAATTCGCCTAGTGTCTTAGTGTTCCCTTATGTTAAATCATCCCTGCATTTCTTCTAGATAACTCCTTAATGCTATGTAGTTGTGGAATTTAAAAAATGAAACTAGTCTCAGTGATGAAACAATGGCATACATAATGTTGAAACAATGGCATAATTCATAGTGATAGTGAGGAAGAGGGTCACTCAAAGTTATATTCACCAAGCTGTTTCTTTTATCTTGACCATAACAACCTGCAAAAGGATCCCCTACTAATAAATTGATTGTTGTATGCTCTTAATTTCAAGAAGAATGTTTATGAAATTGGGTGTAAAAATAAAGGATAAGGCTATCGATTATTTATTATCAAAGAAATTATGCTTTTGCATGAAGTTTTTGAGACAATATCAAGCCATTGTGACTCATTTTTCTCCCCTCAATTCCTCTTTTAGCTCCGCTTGACCCTCTTGTAGCAATCGCAGGCCTGCATGTAGCTTTCTCCTATAACACTGTGCACATAGGGCTATAAACGCCTTGGTGTAACTGATGGGACTAGCCCTCGTCCTTAGTCCAGACATAATATTTGCTTAATTTGAATTACTAATAAAATGATTTCGTAACTTTCAATGATACTTGGATATTTTGTTGTGGTTAATGTAATGGTTATGGCTTTGTTCTGAGGGAGACACCTGGCTCTACCTTGGGTTCCATTCTCCCGCCATTACTGCGCTTGTAACCCTAGCTCCTCACTTGGCTCTATCTTGGCGTTCTACAGCTTTGTTCATAGGTTTCTATGGCACGATGAACGTTTAATTCTTCTTGACTGTAACTATCATCATTGTGTTTGTATTTCACTTGGTTACTGGTTCGATGGCTTTGTTATTTAACATGTCTCTAGTCGCTTGTTCATCCAGGTTGCAGCCACGAGGTGACCCAGTTCTCACGCTCGACATGCAGCTATTCTAGGTATGCTTTCTTTCGTTGTTTTAGTGTATGTTATGCCTTGCCTTCTGGTTCTAACAGTGGATGGTCCTTGTGAGGAGGGTCCCTTGTGAGTTCGCGACATGTTGTGGTCTCTCTTCCTGCAGTTCGTCGACCCTTTCTTTGGTAAATGGGAACCATTACCCTGCTTTCTCTACTCACTTGAGTTTTATTGTATTCTTCTATTAATTCTCTATATGCGGTGGTTGCAGGTGAATGGAAAGAGAGCAACTGTGGCTTCGGCTCCTCTTGCACTTTGCTAGACTGGGTAGGGTCTTTCCATGATACCCATGCTTCTCACATGTTGATGTTGTTGTGTCTTGGTCTTAGGCTTGGGCCTCTCTACCATTTAATTAGTCCCTGTTTTCGTCCTGTAGAATATGGATAGGTTTCTTGGTTTGCTTGTAATACGAACTGGTTTAACTTATGTGGATGTAATTTCAGGGTTTCGAACCCAGGTATACCACTAACTAACTAGCCTCAATCCTCAGCAACAATAGGGATAACCACCCTTGCCATATGGTGAAGGCCTCAGTGGATTCCCATGCATTAACTCAAGAACTTATAAGATCACCTTCTTACATTACTTTTCTCGTCATGGAATAGAGTGATCTATCGACTAATTGAATCCCTAGATCCCAGAGAGAAATCTATTATAGCATAGTTCTAACAACTACTGGAATCCATTCATCCCTCATGTTTGATATTTGGGTACAATCGATATGTATTGTCATACATCATAACTCAATCTAGTGCATGTTAAAATATATTGCTCTTGTGATACCCCATAGTGAGATCCGTTATTTTGTCACTTGTTGTCATTCTATGATACTACCTAGAGCCTCATCCATTGTAACTCCTACTCACATAATTCCCTATAATTCTTGGTCAAACTCTTCAATCAATTCTCATCACGACGATATTCCTAAGCTAGGAAATCTACCTCTTAATGCATTATTCTCTTACTATCTGTCTAAGATGAACCTCCTATGTCCTATTTCTCATGATGACAACACCAAGTGGAAATACATAAATAACGGATGACTGTGTTAAATGTCAAAGGGTGATGGTTGTGTGGTCTCTGATGGGTATGATCAAAAACTCATGTTGATGCTCCTAGCCATCCCTATGATCAACCTTGCTCTTACAACCTAGCCGTGCCCACCTCAATGGCATGTCTAACATCCTTGTTAAGAAATATCCCTGTTAGCAACACTCCCCCAATTCATTGGGTAGCCTCATACACTACTGTAAATAATGATGTATCTTTATGACCCTTGGCATACAACTACACCCCGTTGCACACATTTGTGCATTCCTCAAAACCACTACATGCTACCACATCACTCTAAATGAATGGGTACACTTCTTGTGTCAATGTATTCATCACTCCACATGGAATGTTATTGCCATGTGAATCAATCCCACTCCACAGTGTAATCCCACACACCACTGTATACCACTTTAGACCTTCGTGCTCCTCTAAATAACACTTCTCATTGATACATACCCTTATAGACTCATAGGTGCCATGGTCTAAATCTAACTTAGTAGGCATATGTCTTCATCCTCTCAGTCTCACCATCTCCACTACCTCACCTACACAAGCTCATATGAGTAGACCTCCCATCGTGATCCTCCCTAAGATATCTGAACAAAAATTTCCCCTACGCGCCCACGGTTGTGTCACTATGGTGTTGCTCCTTGATGACCCTTATGCCCCATACATCGATGGGAAATCCTCACCCTCATAGAAGGAATTGTCTGTTTCCCTTCCAATGCCAACTCCTTGGAAAACCTCTTGGAAGACTATGTTAATCATCCAATGACCCCATGAATATCCAACATACGAGGATAACTCATGAAGTCTTCCTACTTCCATGTCAACCTAATTGTCACTTTTTCTTTCTAGAACTCAAATGGATATCGAAAGGTGTGTTTCTTCACTCATTAGATCCATTATAGGATTACTACTATCATCAATCAAATCCATGATGTGATGGGCAATCCCACATGTATGCCATTAATAGCATGTCCCTTGAGATCCTCTAGTAACCACAACCCCTCATAGACTATGGTTATGGATATATTTAAATAGTTGGTACACTCCACTAGATACCAACTCAATACTTCTCACCAGTCAACCCTCTTAGAGGGATATAATCTAAGAACACCTTTACACATAACAAATCCACCATACAACTGTGGTTCCCTCCAAAACTCATGTTGCCTTGTATCACTCGCTCAGGCAACACACAAGATTTGTCTAGGTGACTCTAACTCTCTCTCTCCAATGTGTAGAGGTAACCTAATAGTGTTGCAAGTCCCATCTATATATGCCTAAAGAGAGTTATTGTTTGAAATTACTGCCACTCTATTGCTTGTTTGTGCATTTGTTTGCTCTTCATTGATGGTAGGCTCAAAAGATAATTGTTCATCCTCTTCCACTATAATCTCAACATGAACCAATAAATTCCCCTCCATGGATTTTTCATCATACATAACATCCTCATCTAGATCACATCCATGTTTGTGTCCTCCATGTGGAATGATCACTAGTAGATCATCCCCCTAGCCGCTTCCTAATCGGTGCATCATCAGGGGTTTCATTCCCCCCCTAACATGATTAAGTGTAGGTGTTGACACAAAAAAAATGACTCACTTGACCTATAGCTCACTACTCATCTAGGCTCTAGCTCACCACTCAACTCGCCTACAGCTCACCACTCACTTAACCTCTAGTTCAAGATTCTCTTGTAGATGTCTACTATTTGGAAACTTTGTCATGACTTTGGGTACGTTTTTGCGTACCCACACCTAATTAATGGATGGCCCTATGGGTGCATGCTCTACTGTATCTTCCAATGCCTCAACCTAATCCATCAATGGGTTCTCTAATATTGGTGACACTTTAGACACATGAAGTCAAACTAAGCTCTCGTGACAACAAATGGGGTTATTTACCTTGCTCTTAACATCTTCCTTAACTTTACTGTCAGGAAAACACATCTATAATGTGGGAATTTCCATCACTGTATTGTGTCATGCGACCCACAACTCCTCACAAGTGAAATACAGTTTCCTTCTCTGAAGGTCCCTCCTCATCTGATCCTTTGGTTGTGCTCATCCTATCCCCTATTTTTAAGGAGGTCTCGTGTTCTTCCAATTTATTCTATCAAGCCATTACTAATAGTTACCTTGGATTAAAATGATTCTTTATTTTTAGCACCCAATGTGGCATTGTACCAATTCCATGGCATGATTCAAATTAAAAGTTTTTCCTAATTCTAAAAATGGTTGATTGAAAGGTATCAATATGTATTATGTTTGCATTAGAGGGACATCTTACAACACACTCCCTCTCGCCATGCAGATTAAAAATGAATTACATTGAAGAATGAGGTTGTTCATATATATATATATACATATATATAATTTATTTTTCATCTTATTATTTTTATTAATATCTTTTCAAAATAAATGTTTATTTAATGTTCACAATTTTTTAAACCATTGTAAAATTGAAAATAATAAAATAGTTATCAATAGAAAAGGTTATTTTTAGTTTTAATATCAATAATAAAAATATATTATTTTAAAAAACTTATTATTTAATTAGATTTACATATTTTTCTAAATATAAAATATCTAGAAAAATAACTTTATATGTTCACAACAGATTTTAATATCAATAATTAAAATATATTAATTAAAACTTATTATTGAATTTATATTACATATTTTAGCAAATACAAAATATTTATAAAAATAGCTTTATAGGTTGACGACCCCTTTTTCATAAACAAATTTTGATTTTCTCTTAAATCCATACTTCCAAAAGATTGTAAAAGAAAGTGTTAACATCTTTAAAAGTAACGAAAATGTTTAAATATTAAAACAAAATATATGAAATGAAAAAAATCTTTAATTTTGTCTTCCATCAAACTTTGATCTACCTACTCTTCATTGATGACATGCCCAAATGATGATTGTTCATACTCCTCCACCATGAGGTCGACATGATTCACTAAGATCTTCATCTAGCTCACATCCCTTTATGTGCCTTCAATGTTGAATCATCATTGGTAGCTCATTTCCATCATCGTTTCCTACTCAGTGCATCATAAGGCATTGTAAGGCATTTCAACTTCCCCTAACGTGACTAAGTGTTGTTGCTAAGCTAGAAAAAACCACTCACTTGGCCTGAAGCTCACCACTCAACTAGCCTCGAGTTCACCATTTTCTTCTAGGTGGGTATTGTTTAGAAACACTGTCATGGCTCTAGGTACCTCTATTCCTATCTGCACATAATCAATGGATGGACCTATGAGTGTAGGCTCTACTCTCTCTTCCAATGCCTCAACATGAGCCACCAAGGGGCTCTTCATTAGTGGTGTTTCCTAAGTCACACCAGGTCGATCTATATTCTCCTAACAACCAATGGTGTTATTTCCCTCATGCTTAACCTCCTCCTTAAGTTTCCTATCATAAAACACATCTATATAATGCGCCTTTCCTTACTGTATTGTTCCCTATTGTTCCCTATGGCCCACGACTCTTGATAGGTGAAGTAGAGTTTCCTCCTTTGGAAGTACCTCCTAATCTCATTCTCTGGATGTTCTCATCCTATCCCTTATTTTTGAGGAGGTTGAGTTTCCTTCGAGTTGTATCTCTCAAGATATTACTAGCACTTACCTTGGATCAAAATGGTTTTTTCATTTTAACACCCAATATAGATTTCTACCAATTCCATGACATAATTCAAATTGAAAATTTAGCCTCTCACTCAATATGTATTAAACAAATTTACATTAAAATAAAATTATTAACATTTCCCCACATACATACATACATATATATATAATATATAATTATTTTAATAAATATCTTTTTCAAAATAAATGTTTTATTGAAATATTCACCAAAGATTTATTTTTTCAAACCACTTTAGAATAAAAAATAAAAAGAAACATAATTAACAATATATAAATAAATTAAATTTTAATATAAATAATTTAAATATTTAATTTAACCTGTTATTTAATTACATATACATTTCATTTTATTTTATTTTATTTTAATACAAAATAATTATTAAAAAAAGCTTTATAGGTTGAGAAACCCATTTTTCATTTTATATTATAATATATATAATCTCTTCAATCCATACTTCCAAAAAAAAAATGTAAAAGAAAATATTAATATTTTTAAAAGTAACGAAAATGTTTAAAGATTAAAACATAATATATGAAATTAAGAAAACATTGACTTTGTCTTCATCAATACTTCTAAGGATGGGGAAATATGATTTTAAAAATCATAAAAATGTTATCCATTTTCTATATAAATCTATGTATCATTTTACTATTTAAATCCTCCAACATATTGCTTATATCATTTTTGATGGATCTTTTGGAAAGAGAGGAACTCACCAAGCCTTTATTATATCTACCCTTGTTTCTAGAAGCCTTAGAGTGACTCTTGAACATAGTTTTAATGCTATCATAGAATAACTAATTAATATATCCCCTAAACAGCATGTTGAGGGTCTCCAACATGTCTTCCCTAATTTCTTAGAGAAAAACTAGTTTGAGTGAAGCAATATCAAGGGTGCAACTGACCCTCTTATAACTAAGTTGAAATCTCTCTTCATAGTCTTGTAGGGATTCATAACTTTCAAGATTCATCCTAAATATTTCTTCCTTGGTTTCTTTCAACCTATAATAGCCCCTATATTGTTTCTTGAAGGCTTGTTTAATTTGGGTCAAGGTAATGATGTTACCCCCAGCTAGACCAATAAACTAGTGCAAGGGTGCATCATTAAGGGTAGAGGGGAAAAGCTTCAACATCTTCTCGTAGGCATAGTTACAAGTCCTAAAGACAACAAAAAATTCAAACATGAAGGTATCAAGACCATCATAGGTTATGTCATTAAAGTGTGGAAGGACATATGACTTATATTATTTATTCTAGCCTCTCCATTGGTCTCTTTGATAGGTAAAACCTCATTATCCCTATTTTTCACTATAGTTTCTGTAGGTGAAGTGGGTTCTTCTTATTTTTCAATAATTTCTTCAAAGCATTTAACTTTCTCACTTAAAGGATCTTCCAACTCCCCTATAGTTAGAGATGGAAGATGACAATCACTGAAGAAGAGTGAAGGTTGATTGCTTGAGGGTGTGGGGGTTTTTGGTAGGAATTATCCTTAAGTATCTCTACTACTATGAGGAATGAAATAGTTTTTTTTCTCTTTTTTTTTAATGATAGTTCTTCAAAAACTATATTGAAAACATAAAATAATGCTGAAGAAGAAACAACATCTACCTATGCCCCCAAAAAACAACACCAAAAAGTGGTGAGCCCTAGTATTGTACCAAAGATCTTGCAACTCCCAAGGGATCTTCAACTCAAATTATCAACACAGGCATCATACCAAATTCTAGGTGATAGTGCTATATGCACAATAGATAAGATTCCACTCATGCCTCAGTTATGTCATTAGATAAAATATTTCTCAAAAGCAAATTGCTTCTAAGTATGAAAATATAAATTCCATTGACTCAAATCTTAAAACCCTAACTACTCAAATCGTGAAAATATAAAGGCTAACCTACTTACAGAAATGAAGTTATGTTATCATGCATAATTCATAAAATTACCTCATCTACTTCAGAAAAGAATGAAATCTATCTTTCATAATTCATTAAACTACAAATCAGAATCATAGGTACCGTCTACCTATTTCATACTTGCTCATAAATCAATAAAGTATTTGCATGATAAAGAAACTAACTCTAATATGTTTTTATAGTGAATACAAGGAAGGTTTGTAGTGGCCAAGGAGATTGTCCTGATCATATTATCACAACTGGAGGTCATTATGCATCTATAAGTCAAAGTTGCAGTTTGGGTCAAAACTGATGAAGGAAAATTCCATATATCTAGACCTATAATGCTATAGGAGGGAATCTGAGTGGTTTTTGAAGGTGAGAACATTGAATTTAGGGTATGGAGAGGTGAATAGTTGTTGAAGAAAATGAGATGAGGTTGGTTTGAGCCCCTAGCCAAGCTCAGGACCTCTCTAAGGGTTGTCTTACACCAGGATGAGTGCTCTTTGTGACCTGGACATAGTAGATTATAGAAAAGGGATATTTTTGGGAAAAATCTTCGAGGTGGAAGGAGAGGGTGAAAGAGCTTAGGATGGAAGTGGTGAAGGTGTCCTTCCGTGAAGATCAATAAGCCCTACAATCAATCACATGCATACATCAATTTCTCATTTACAAAATGAAATAAATTATATTGAAAAATATGATTTGAATTGAAATGACATCTAATACATGCAAACCACTCATCCAATGACTCAATTAAATTTTACCCTACAGAAATTGAATGTAGAATATGACAAACAACACTAATCTAATTCCAAGAAATCATAAACATAATAATTGGAGGTTGTGGTTGTGAACCTTTCCACTCATTCTCCCATAAGAGAGGTAATGTAGAGGCTGCAACCATAGGATTTTCAAAGTTAAATTCTACTGAAATGAAAGAAACTCTGAACTTCCTTTGAATCAAGAAGAAACATAAGTACAAGAAGATAAAATAAATCCTTTGGGTTGGTCCCAAACCCAATGGTCTCATTCCTATGAAACTAACTCATATGGAACTTAAAACCAACTTCTCATTATCAAAAAGTTTAGGTATATTAGAACACATAAAATTTAAAAGTAGCAATGTCAATGCTTAAAGATTAATAGTTACACCTAGCTGAAAAAAGAAATTTGAATCCTAATGACATCCTCCTCTAGATTATTTTTACAAAAGGGCAGTTGAGGCTACTCCCTGGAGAATAGGAATGATTTTGTCCTTGATTTCAAAAATGGTGGATCTTGTCCTTCTTGATCTTCAATTAGACTAGGAGTCAGTCTGTTGCCAATGAACTTGAACTCAGAAGAGAGGATATGGTGATTTGAAGCCAAGTTGAGTGAGTTAAGGAGGTACAAAAATGTGCTAGTTCTCTACTATTTGTCTCCTTTAAGGCCTTGCATAGTAATAGCCTAAAAAATGCTTCATTTTCCTCCAATTAAACTGTATTGGGCCACATACTATGAAAAACACCTTTTATTGCTCTCACTAAGCATAATATAATGGAAAACGTTAATTATTGAAAGAGAATGATAATTTTAAGATTTGAGGATGGCATATTAGTCCTCAAAATGTACCTATTGATGGGACTCATTAACTACCTTTTCCAGAAGGTTTTCCCCATTAACCATTTAACCAAGGAATGATGAAGATAGGACCAGACAAATACAAATCCTAAAGGAGCACAAACACCCATGAATTTTAATAAACCAAAACTTATTACCTAAAAAACCATAAGGAAGCACCAAATATTTCTTTAAATAGGAAGAAATATACCACACTTAAGACTTGAATGAGGAACACTCACAAAAATGCCAGATCAATTTAACCCAAAACATTGATCTAATACTACCTCCCAAGAGTTGGTGAAACATAGAGCCTCATAACTTGAGAATCACATAAGATACATAACTCACCCCAAAATAATTAGACCAAAATAAACTTATAAATAACCTAAGATTTTTCTTGACACAAAAGTTTGAGCACCATTAAAGGGCCTCTCCAAAAAAATCCTCTAGAAATCAAGCACTAGGTCAATTATTGGAGAAGCTTTACACCTTTAGACTTAGCTTTCATTGCCATGCACAACCTCCTTTCTAAATTTCATAATCGTACAACCACCACAACACGACCGAGATTACATAATCTCTCTTTTCCGAGAAGTAGAACCCGGAGACCAATTCTCATTCCTCGGTTCCTTTCCATTCGCCATTAACTAATTCCCTACCTAGCCAAGCCATTTACTAGACACACTCCACCACCTGTTAACCTGCATGCACGTGCATGCAAAGGGAGGCCATGAGAAACCCCCATTAATGCAGGATGGAATTATGGTGTTGTAATGCTCCTAATTAGACTTCAAGCAATTAATTGTGTCCTATTCAGATATCAAGCAATTAATTGTGTCCTATTCAGATATCTTTAAGTAAATGTTTAAAGAAATATTTAAAATTTCTTTGACACCCTACAAAGTTTGGAAATTACTTCTCAATAGACTACACAGAACTTTTGATAAGCAGTTTGTAAACAAACTTGAAAGACAACATCACTCAATTTCCTGAGGCAAAATATGATCTTCATTTGATGGCAATATTCCAATTTACAATGTCACTAAAGAATCACACCTAGAAAGAGCTCCAAATTGATAATAAAAGTGAACTAGTTGCACATGAATAATTCGGTCTCCTTAATTGTGAAGCTGCTACAGGATTATGAACTTTCCCCAGGGTAAACTTCAACTTTGGAGCGAAATGCAAATGGATATTAAGTGGCTATTCTCCAGTTCAGAGAAAGAGGAAATTCAGCCATATCCTTAACATAAACGCCATCAAATTGAATTCATGTCCTAGATGCAAAATGACCACATAAATTACTTAGCGTCTAATTTCTAGTACCATATAAAATCGAGCTCCTTAAATAAATTGAGACTGCCCTCCTCATTGACAAAAATCGACGTCCACTTCAACACTTGGAAATTAATAAATGATCAATTCGTCCTTGGAGAAATTTATGGAATAACTCGACCATTCTTCAGATGTGGCATGATAAACCAATGGAAGATTCATTTAGAAATCAATTTCAAATTCTGCATGAGAATACATCAGCTTTACTTATTTTAATTAATTATAAATTTTATCTCTTGGCACAACTTGCACCTCGATTTCCTTCCTTAATATGAACAAATCTGCCTCTAATCACGACAATTTGTGCTTTAAACGAGTCTGCTGGGCCTTTGGATTTTTGGGAAAGAATTAGTCCGCTGACTTATGCAACTCATTCTTGGAAATTGTATTTAGAAATCAACTTCCAATTAATTGAAACTCAACTCTCTGGAAGAAAATAAATTCGGCCCTAGAAGACTTGTATAACCCTATAAATAAACTGAATCTCAATGTTGAGGCCTCTTTGTAACAATCGTCTTTAGATATTTAGAAGCAGATAATGAAAAACAACCCAATTAGGGTGGAAATTAATGTCCATAAAAGGGGGTGGAACACTAGATAAGGTTGCAAAAGATAATTGAAACTGAACTCTCTTGAAGAAAATAAATTCGGCCCTAGTAGACTTGTATAACCCTATAAATAAACTGAATCTCAATGTTGAGGTCTCTGTATAACAATCGTCTTTAGATATTTAGAAGCAGATAATGAAAAACAACCCAACTAGGGTGGAAATTAATGTCCATAGAAGGTGGTGGAAGACCAGATAAAGTTGAAAAAGATCCATAGAAGCTAGGGTGAGGATGTTTCTTGAAATTTTTGCTTTGAAACTTGCTTTAGTTTCTCTTTAATATCAATCAGAAATGTATACATAGAGTAGAATGATCAACAAATGAGTCTATACTCCTTTTATAATTTCTCCTTATACTTCTAAGGTCCCCTTTAATATTATTTTATTAGTGAAGAGCATTTTCAATTAAATGAATTTTGCTGCCATTTTTAATAAAATAATATTATGCAACCTTTTAAAAAATAAAATAGTATTTTTTTCATTTTCCTAATAAACTAATATTTTCCATCCCTTAATTAATATTAGCAAAATGAGGCAAACTCCTTAGTAATTTTTGCAAATAAAAAAATTAGGGACATTACATGAATAATGGACATAGCCTCCATTGATCCCATTAAGTTAAGTTAGTATTAACACATTGGTCCCATTAAGTTAGTATTAACACCTCATCCAGGGTTTCTAAAAAAAATATTACATGTAATAAAAATTGATATAAGCAACCATAATAAAAAATAGCTTGACATTTGAGTATTAAATCTATAATTATTTTGATATATATTCCTAATTAACTAATTCAAAGCGTTTTTACCATATTTATACTATAAAATTACAATAAGGTGTCCCTTCACCATTTTTAAAATGACTTCAATGAGGTAAAGTAGAATAATCCCATACTTTTCGTCCTCTTCATATTGCTAGTTGTAATAGGAGTGTGGCTATTATGTCACTATCACATTTGAAATTAAGTAATATTAAAATATGACTATTAATTAATGTGGAAATAATGTAATGGAATGTAGTTTAAATGTGTCATAAAAAGACACTATCATAATGTTGAAGCTTCTCTATAAAAATATTTATTAGATTTTCAAAAATACAGCATGAAAAATAATTTAATTATGGTGGAAAATAATTTTTATTGAAGGAAGAGGAAGATTAACTAGACTAGAAAGAGATTCACCAAAACTAAGGCTAGGATTTCACTTAAAACTCTCAATCTAAAACTCGCTTGAATTTCTATTGAAATCAATTAGAAGTTAATAGCTAGAGAATAATGATCAAGAAATGATTCCTTCCCCGTCTTAAAATTTCTCCCCATGCTTTAGACTCCCTTTTAATATTATTTTATTGGTGGGAACCATTTACGAGTAAGTTACTTTTGCCACCATTTTTAATAGTATAATATTATGTGGCCTTTCCCTCATAAAATAATATTTTCAAGACTTTCGTAACAAAATAATATCTTCCCTCCAATTTATATTATAAAAATTAGGAAATCTCCTTAGTAATTTTTGCACTCACAAAAATTAGGGACACCACAATCCTCCCTGCCAAAAATTTCTTTTCCTCAAGTAATATTCAACAAGTTCTCTCTTTATCTACAGACTCAAATTATCACTATCAATAACACTAGCTTCCCAAATGATCTACTGAACAACCCCACGTTGATGTGTCACCTCAAAATGAATAAATCCCCTAATATTAAGCTCCCAAACAATCTTGATCAATGTGAAACATCCTTTTCCTCACCCATTGTCTAGTAAGCCATTTCTACTAGGAATTCTCTCCCTATCACTTGTAAGTAGAGTGCCGTGATAATGTAGAATCCTCACCAACCATCTAAGTTTCTTTACTAAGAAACTAATCTCGTGTCCTACAAGAGTAGTGTCCTAAATATGTAATCCAAACTTGGAGGAGAAGAACCCTCACATGCTCTATTTTTCCATCGTTTTCTTTGGTTGATCATCCTACCATACTAGTGTAGTTCCATGAGTCATTAGAAAATGGGTAGAGGGAAAAACAATCTATATATAAACAAAACCAAATGGAACATAGATAACACCTCGCCTATAGGGACCAACTCATGCCTAAGGGTAGATAAATTATCAATCCCTATAATGTTGAGATCCCGTGCTAATATGAAAAGGATACCACCATGTTAATGTTGTTCCACTTTGTTCAAAACTAAACTCCAATCATGCTTGTAAGTGTTCCTCCTCTTCTATATTTCTAAACTATTATACTGGTAATGATGGTGCCTTTGCTCAACCTATAAGGCCAACTCATCAATGCAAGAGACTACCACTCCCTAGCTAGCCTCAATCCTCAGTAAAAATACGGATAACCTCCCTTCCCATATGGTGAAGGCCTGAGTGGCTTCCCATGAATTAACTCAAGAATTTATTAGATCACTCTCTAACATTATTTTTCTCGTCATGGAATAGATGGATCTATCAACTAATTGAATCCCTAGATCCTAGAGAGAAATCTATTGTAGCATAGTTCTAACAACTATTGGAATCCATTCATCCGTCATGTTTGATCTTTGGGTACAATCGATATGTATATGTCATACATCATAACTCAAACTAGTGCATGTTAAAATATCTTGGTTCTGTGATACCCCATAGTGAGATCTCTTATTTTTTCGCTTGTTGTCATTCTATGATACTACCTATAGCCTCATCCATTGTAACTCCTACTCACATAATATCGTATAATTCTTGGCAAAAAGTGTGTCATACACCTTCATAAATGTGAAATCAAGGACACAACATATGCTGTCTCTTCAATCAATTCTCACTGTGACCATATTCCTAAGGTGGGAAATTTACCTCTTAATGCATTATTCTCTTACTATCTGTCTAATATGAATGTCGTGTGTCCTATTTCTCATGATGACATCATCAAGAGGAAATATATAAATAACTTATGATTGTGTTTAATGTCAAAGAGTGATGGTTGTGTAGTCTCTGATGGGTATGATCAAGAACTCATGTTGATGCTCCTAGCCATCCCTATGATCAAACTTTCTCTTACAATCTAGTTGTGTTCACCTCAATGGCATGTCTAACATCCTTGTTAAGAAATATCCCTGTTAGCAACACTCCCCCAATTCAATGGGTAGCCTCATACACTACTTTAAATAATGATGTATCTTTATGACCCTTGTCATACAACTACACCCCATTGCACACATTTGTGCATTCCTCCAAACCACTACATGCTACCACACCACTCTAAATCATTGGGTACATTTCTTGTGTCAATGTATTCATCACTCCACAAGGAATGTTATTTCCGTGTGAATCAATCCTACTCCACAGTGCAACCCCACACACCATTGTATACCACTTTAAACCTTCATGCTCCTCTACATAACACTTCTCATTGATACACACCCTTATAGACTCATAGGTGCCATGGTCTAAATCTGAGTCAGTAGGCATATACCTTCATCCGCCCAGTCTCATCATCTCCACTATCACAACTCCATAACCTCATATGATTAGACCTCCCATCGTGATCCTCCCTAAGATATCTAAACAAAAACTTTCCTTATGCGCCCATTGTAGTGTCACTATGGTTTTGCTCCTTGATGACCCTTATGCCCCATACATCGATGGGAAATCCTCACCCTCGTAGAAGGAAGTGTTTTTTTCCCTTGCAATGCCACCTCCTCAAAAAACCTCTTGGAAGACTATGTTAATCATCCAATGACCCCATGAATATCCAACATGTGAGGATAACTCATGAAGTCTTCTTGCTTCTCTGTCAACCTAATTATCACTTTTTCTTTCTAGAACTCAGACGGATATCAGAAGGTGTGTTTCTTTATTCATTCGATCCATTACAGGGTTACTACCATCACCGACCAAATCCATGATGTGATGGGGAATCCCACATGTATGCCATTAATAACATGTCCCTTGAGATCCTCCAGTAACCACAACCCCTCCTAAACTACAATTATGGATATATTTAAATGGTTGGGATGCTCCACTAGGTACCAACTCAATACTTCTCACCACTCAACCCTCTCAGAGGGATATAACCTAAGAACACCTTTACACATAACAAATCCACCATACAAAAGTGGCTCCCTCCATAACTCATGTTTCTTTGTATCACTAGCTTAGACAACACATGAGATTTGTCTAGGTGACTCTAACTCTCTCACTCCAATGTGTAGAGGTAACCTAGTAATGTTGCAAGTCCCATCTATATATGCCTAGAGAGAGTTATTGTTTGAAATTACTGCAACTCTATTGGTTGTTTGTGCATTTATTTTCTCTTCAATGATGGTAGGCTCCAAAGATAATCGTTCATCCTCTTCCACTATAATCTCAACATGAGGCAACAAATTACCCTCCATGGATTTTTCATCATACATAACATCCTCATCTAGATCACATCCCTCTATGTGTCCTCCATGTGGAATCATCACTAATAGATCATCTCCCTGACCGCTTCCTAATTGGTGAATCATCAGGGGATTCATTTCCACCCTAACGTGATTAAGTCTAGTCGTTGACATAGAAAAAATGACTCACCTAACCTATAGCTCACCACTCAGCTAGCCTCTAGCTCACCACTCACCTCGCCTATAGCTCACCACTCACCTAACCTCTAATTCAAGATTCTCTTGTAGGTGTCTACTATTTGGATACTCTGTCATGACTTTGGGTACCTTTGTGCCTACCCACATCTAATCAATGGATGGCCCTATGGGTGCATGCTCTACCCGATCTTCCAATGCCTCAACCTAATCCATCAATGGGAGCTCTAATAATGGTGATGCTTTAGTCACACCAGGTCGACCTAAGTTCTCTTAACAACAAATGGTGTTATTTACCTCGCTTTTAACCTCCTCCTTGACTTTACTGTTAGAAAACACATCTATAAAGTAGGAATTTCCATCATTGTATTGTGTCGTGGGACCCACAACTCCTCACAAGTGAAATACAGTTTCCTCCTCTGAAGGTCCCTCCTCATCTGATCCTTTTGTTGTGCTCATCCTATCCCATATTTTTGAGAAGGTCTCGTGTCCTTCCAGTTGAATCTATCAAGCCATTACTAGCAGTTACCTTGGATTAAAATGATTCTTTATTTTTAGTACCTAATGTGACATTGTACCAATTCCATGGCATAATTCAAATTAAAAGTTTTTCCTAAAAATGGTTGATTGAAATGTATCAATATGTATTATATTTGCATTAGAGGCACACCTTACAACACACTCCCTCTCACCATACAGATTAAAAAAAATTACATTGAAGGAATAAGGTTGTTCATATATATATATATAATATATAAATTAATTTTCATCTTATATTTTTATGAAATTATCATTTCAAAATAAATGTTTATTTAAATGTTCACAAATAATTGTTTTTTTAACCATTATAAATTGAAAATAATAAAAAATAGTTATCAATAAAAAAAAAAGTTTTTTTTTAAGTTAATATCAATAATTAAATATATTTATTAAAACTTATTTATTAAATTAGATTTATTTATTTTTTTCAATATAAATATTTAGAAAAATAACTTTATAGGTTGAAACCCATTTTAATATGAATAATTAAAATATATTAATAAAAACTTATTATCGAATATATGTACATATTTATTAAATATAAAATATTGATAAAAATAGCTTTATAGGTTGACGACTTCTTTTTCATAAACCAATTTTGATTTTCTCTTCACTCCATACTTCCAAAGGATTGTAAAAGAAAGTGTTCACATTTTTAAAAGTAACAAAAAGGTTTAAATATTAAAACAAAATATATGAAATGAAGAAAACTTTGATTTTGTCTTCAATCAAACATTGACTCGAGTGTTCCTCATTGATGACATGGTCAAATGATGATTGTTCATACTAGTCCACCTTGAGGTTGACATGAGCCACTAACATCTAGCTCACATCTTTTTATGTGTCTTCCATGTTGAATCATTATTGTGTTATTTGGAAAATTAGTGTCCATTTAGAGATGCTAGTCCCACTAAGATGGGTAGCTATCCTAGAAGCAAGCAAACTAAAATTACTTGTGTTGTTCCTTTATGAGAAGTAGATGAGAGAGAAAGAGAGTACCAACCTCAGTCTTCCAGTTGGCTCCTAGCTTGTTTCCTCTCCCCTTTGACAGACTTTTCTTGCTTGTCCCCTTTCACAGAACACCTATAGAGTCAAAGCAACATAATTCCATCAAGGCATAGAGATCTACAATCATAAACAATATAGGATCAGATATATATTGACCATACAAATGTATATATCAATTCAATATTTAAAGACATACAAAAATATGGAGGAAAACTCAGATAACTTTATTGATAGAAGTGGTAGAAGAGAGGATTATAACCCATTTATTTGACCCAGCGCCATCCTCTGAGCATGAAAGCCCTTCTTCACCTCATGAAAAGCTAAATCACCCAACACTATGATGTTCCACAAATAAACTAACAAGGCTTCCTTCCAAAATGTAGAATTCCAACCTCTGAATCTCTAGGATGATAAATCCATATATAGATGTTTGCAAGTGGGTGAGTCAACTTATAGGATTTTGATTAGTGTCCTCTCTTTGATAGTTCTTGGTTTCACTTGGAGATTTCATGATCTCTTATTCATCCCTCGGCGAATTTAGAGAGGCAAGTGTCACAGTAGAAGTTTCTAGAAGCTTCCATGATCATCCACCTTGCAAACTGTCTCCCATTTGTCTACTCTCACCCATCACACCCGGACTTTTCAGTATGCATCACACCCCTCATGTGAATTAGGTGAAACACATCTCACTTTGAGGATGGACCATGTGACATGGTTCACTTTTGACTAGTTTTGAGTAGTTTTTTATGGAGAACTTCTAGGAGATGATGTAATCAGCTAACCTTGTTCCTTTAGGGTATGAAACAACACTTTTAGGGACTTAGAAGCCCTTTTTTATGGACATATAAGATTGGGGTTGCAGTGGCCAAATATGTCTATAACAGTTGCTCCCTAAGCATGAGGTCATAGATCTTTTGATGTAGGGTGAAATGCTTTATCATGATCATCCTAGGTTTTTCGAAATGGAAGGTGAAGTGTAATAAAATACAGTACAATACATTATTTTCATAATATTTTCATGATCTATCTGAGACGGACATTCCCATGTTCATCTCTTATAAATTCATTTTCATCTACATAATTATAGACAACCTGATTCTTATAGAGCCATGATCCTTTGGTTTGGATGATTATCTGTGCAGCTATAATGTATATTTGATTTCTTTATTTTCATGAATATATAGATTGCCCCTCACCTGTGGAGACTATGGACAATATACCTATGGTTATGATTTCGGCGGAGCTCATGAGTTAACGGTGTGGGTGAAGGAATGCTTGCGCAATCTGTCATGAATTTTTTATTCTTAAAGAACGTGTAAAATGTTTTGCTTGCAGTCATATTTATCATCATTCTTGATTGGTTTCTGCGTAGCATTTCATGTCCATGAGGCACACATGATTTTTAGTAGGTTTGCATTGGAGGGCAAAATATCCCCGAAATGGGTTGATTACCAATTGAAAATTCAATTAGAAGGGCATGAGAAGGTACTAGTGATAATATATTTTTGCCAACGAACACTGAGCCAACAACTTTTTAATTTTTATTTTATTTTAAATTTGGAATAATAAATTGGTATTTTAATTATCTTATTGTAACAGAATTTTCATAATTTTATTTATTACAAGAAGGTTTTTCTATTAGAATTGATCATTTTAATCTTTGTGCTAATTAATTTTTTTAAATAGATTATTTAAATTGAAAAATTCCAATATATTCATGTATTATATTCTTTTGTCTCATTGCTGAGAAGCTTCACAACATTTCCTCCCTGCACTATGCTCGCTTTGGTTTAACATAGCCACATCACTATTTCCTCCAATCCATTATAGTTCGCAACATAACAACATCGCTATTTCCGACACTGGCAGTTCTGAGGTCGTTTACACCTACACTAATATCGTCAGGATACCACTCATAGTATTCGGGTAATGCAATGTCATCTAAAGTACTTACATCCACATTGTCCCAAATACTCAGCAATTGCCAGGCATCTCCTCGACTACAATATCTAAACACTACACTCGAGATCAAGTGTTGTGGAACTCCGTCCCTGCCTGCCTCTGAAATGAAGTCAAATTCATTTGTTGCAACTGCTGAAGTCTCCAAAGAAGAAGATATCTTGGCCAGCGTTCGGTCCAATATCTCTTTAGCAAGATCTGTCATGTAACGGTACGTTTCAATATTGTTTCCATTTCCTGATTCTGCCATTTTTATCGCCGAAATTCACTGCTTTCACTCCACAGGTCCATTTGGTGAAGAAAAAATGTTCGTTCAGACTTACAAATACTCGTTGTGAAGAAAAAATATTTGTTCAGACTTACAAATAGTCGTTGGTTAGGAAAAATGTCTGTTCAGACTTGCAAATATTCGTTGGGTAAAAAAAATGTTTGTTCAGACTAATACATAGTCGTTTGCGGGCACAACCGTATGACTTGTATATTTAGGAAAATGTCTGTTCAGACTTGCAAATATTCGTTGGGTAAAAAAAATGTTTGTTCAGACTAACAAATAGTCGTTTGCGGGCACAACCGTATGACTTGTATATTTAGGGCCGACGGACGATCCTAACCTTTGACTGTCGTTGTCGATAACCTTCCACTTTCACCTTAATTCTTACGGTAAGACCGCATTATATTTTTATGGTAAGAGTAAAAATATGAAGCTTCAAAAAACACAACGATTTCAAACAGTTGTGTAAATGATTCAATTTTGATTGAGGATTTGCACTTGATCTATTATTTTAAGATAAATATTTTGAAGTAATAAAATGGGGATGAAGTCTTAACAAAAACATGGAACTATATAAATGGCAAGAAAATAATTCTCACATCTTATTTTTTTATTATGATTGTGAGTCATCTATACTTAAAGGTAATAGTTTTTAAGTAAAGAGATAAGTATTTGTATCAATGTCAAAAGGAAAGAAGACATGCACCTTAAGCAATAGTTAAATCAAGTGATCAAAGTTATTTTTTTTTTCAACTCAATGAAACTAATAGGAAAGTGCTCCACTCAAATAATTTATCTCATTAAGGAATCAATATGGTATTTTCACAATTATGTAGTTAAATATATAAGTTGAAAATCTTATTTTTATTCATTTTTGTTTTGGCTAGTTTGCATTCAAGATAAATAAGGATGTAGTGAGAAAACAATAGAGTATTTGTTGGATGATCCATAAATAATGAAGAAGTATAATATTCTACATAATTATAAAACACTACATACAAACACACTTCTAGTTGTTATTGCTTAATTAATTATATTCGATTCCAACTATAGTCTTAGATAGTGCACCTGTCTATCTCTCATTCTAAACAATTCAAGATAATGTTTAGCATGGCATTTAATTTCATCATAGTTTTGGAAACATTTCTAGGAGGTTTCAAAAATTATGTCCTTCATCCTATATGCTATAAAGGTAAGCCCCTATGTTCTATGTGATTATTTCCTATATGAAGTGATTACAAATACATTGGAATTAGAAAAATATTTATTTCTACAAAACCCTTGTTTCTACATGAGGGCGGCATGATAGTAGATGATGGTAATTCTACAATGTGTTGTCAATTTCACTTGAGCTTATATTGATTGTAGATTATCTAACATCCAACAATTTCCCTAGTTTTAGTATCTATAGAAATAAATAAGATTGATTGATAATTCACTCCTTGAATCATAGTTACCAAATTGTAATTTGAGTTTGAATTCCAATTCAATTTGATACAAAACAAATTATAGCGTGTAAAAGTTCAAGAATATATATCTTACAAATATTTACAAATAGAATACATTATTATTTGTCCTACTTTAACAGACAATTTATTGTTTTCTTCCAAGTGAAACTCACTTTTATCTACCATATTTTAATATGGAATTTAGTGTTTTTCTCAATGGCAAAAAATTTTAACGTGCAATTTATTTTTATTTTTAATTTTCTTATAATATACAAGTTGCTTCTTTTTATTTTTTTAATATAAAATTTTGGTGAGAAAACATTATGTACTAAATTTGAATTACTGAATTATTAGGGTAAATGAGACCAATGGAAGAAATACCGAATTGTTTGGGCCAATATAACCAATCTTGGTAGCTATGTCTTGAACTATAGAGAACTAACCAACTAGCTCATGCACCTAACTAGCCCCTCCCTCCATATCTATAGCATAAAATGAGTAGAATTGAGTTGGATACACCTAGCCAACCCCTCCCTGCACATCTATAGCAAAAAATGAGTAAGATTGAGTTGGATACACCTAGTTAGCCCCTCCCTATATATATAGCAAAAAGTGAATAAGATTACTTTTTCAATCCTTAAGCCATAAAATACCATTGAATGGAATGCACAATAATATAATCTCAATACAAGCATAGAAGAGATAAATCCTTTTCCAATTACAGTTAACCATAGATTGATGCTAGAGTTCTTATTTTTAATTCTTAATCTACATATACTAACTAATTTCCATCTCCCTATGACTGTGTCTATCCGCGAAAATAGATTTCCTTTCTTACTCGTGGCTACTTCAAAGGTATAGAAAAGTCACAACTATGTTATATTTACTATGTAAACTCGCAGTACTCATTAACTATGGTTAAAGGGAGTTGTATCTTGTGTAAAAGATCATATTATGTAAATTCATTGTAGTCATTAGCTATGAGCAAAAAGAATATGGGGTACAAAGAAAGTGAATTTCAAAATAAAAGGACACAAACATTTGATCATCATATTGATCGGTGTTGGGAAGCTAAAATAGAGACATTTGTATTCATAATAGAAACACATTACAACATCTGAGTGAATATTTTTTCCAATACATAAAAATACATATCATCGTGTCTCCTTCCTTGCACATCATCCATGGTTTCTAAAACATTCATGTTGCACATTGCAACCATTTTGAATAAAATTATCGGGACATAGAATCATTGATAGTTAGATACATGGTATCTACTTGAGGATGGGGAGGTGATAACTATGGGTGCCACATTGCCCTAGTTATCTCATTTGGTGTGTTATATCATTTGGATATTTTTATTTCGTTATGTGTAGATTTGTACAATCTATTTTTAGATACTTTCATCACGAACCTGAAAGAGAATGATCACTTATTTTGTGCAATTGAAATTTCTCCCTATGTCATTAAGAAAGTAGATTGATCCCTTCATCAGATTGATAGGTAGCATTCCCCATAAATTTAGTGACAGAATCATCCACCTCCACATCAAAGGGTCTCTGAGTTATGCATAATGTTGAACATGAATATTGGAATTCCAAACTCCCCATCACTTAAGCCATGATTGGAATTCCAAGGTTTAATTATGTCCTTAATTATTTTGATAGTATTGCAAAAATCTCATGAATAAGCTGTCCATTTAAAGTATCCTACCTTGTTCATTCCTTGGCTCATATCTAGAAAAGGAAGGGTCTTGGTATCTAGCGGCCTTCCCTTTTCTAGCCAAATATCCTTAAGGTTCCTTCCTATTGTCATGTTACGATATACAAGTGGTATGTCCCATTAGCCCTCTCCTGTAATGAGCATCTAGTCTATGTAATAAATTCCTAGTGGGACTTTTTGTAGAATTCCTTGGCCTTGGAGTTTTACTCATTAAGAAATGGGATGGCCTTAACTATGTTCTCTTATTGAATTTGTAAGTTAAGTATTCCTAGTAATATTAAGGATTTGTAATAGCCATGGGATAACAGTTCATGTAATAAAGTTAATAAAGGAGAAATAAGACCAAGTTCATGGGACACATATTCCAAGTTGAATGTTGGGAAAAACATCCTAGTGGGTGTTCATTTGGTTTATTATCGCTAAAGGAAATTGGCAAAGGAAATGGAAAAGGCTTTGGAAAGGGAAGAGGAATTAATTGACATTTTATCTATGAAACTAATGGAAAATAGGATAAAAGGAAGGTGAAAGGTCACAGGTTGCATGTGCGAAGGAAATTGAAGGAAAATAATGGGAATTGAATCAAATAGAGATCTCATTACTAAAAATGATTTTGAGGATCAGTTCACAGCTTTTGTGAGTCCATTTTTGGAGCTCTCTCTCTATTCTCTCATACTCTTGCACACTTAGAGTATTCTTGAAGCCCTCTAGCATTGGAGGAAAGAAGGCAGAGGAAAGACAAGAAGGAAATGGAAGGTAAAGATCAAGCAAGGAAGAGTTGGATGAAGAGAATACAATGGGATTACTTGTAGGTATCGAGTTGAATGTATGATTTCATTGCTATTTTTGGCATGCATGGTACATGAATGTGTGTATTTGGATCTCCTGTTGTCATTGGCATGGATTTTTCCAGGTGTGACAATGGTTTTCAGCCTTTCCTTTCCATTTCTAGATAGCCATGGTATGATGGGGTTCCTTTACTTGGTTTATTTGGATTACCATATGGTTTCAAAAATGAGTGGGGTGGTCTTAGGAGGGATACATGGTAAAGTGTGAGGGTGGAGATGGGGAAAATCCTAATGGTGTGGGTGGAGAGTTCTCGAGGCATCCATGTTTATTTAGGGCCTAGTGATCCCTTGACTGGTATATGGTGGAATTGTGGGTAAGCCTGTAGTGTATGTATCTTTGTTTGGGCTTAGGAATCCCTTGACTGGTAATGGTGGGATGAACGTAAAGCCTAGTGGTCTAGATGAGGATTTCAAGCCTAGGAATTCTTTGAATAGTAATGTCAGCATACATGGTAAACCCTGAGAAACCCTCATTGTTTTTGTTGTGAGTCCCACATTCATGCTTGTAATATGGCACGAGGGTGGTTGGATGAAAGAAAGATTTGGTTCAACCCAGGCTATGGTTAGGTTGTATATGGAAGCCCCTGACTTGGTTGGCTGTTGCAAATTTTAATAAAAGTTATTTCCCTATTGTATCTCATGAGTAGATGTGCTTGTTATTTCTGGCTTTGATGGTTGTTCTACCATTGTTATTATGTTGGTTATAAGCATGGTTTTATGGTAGAATTTGGTTATGTATATCATCATGTTTTGTTTAGTAGATGAATTTTTAATGAATGTATGATCTAATAGATTAAAATGCAACTGCTGTGAGATAGCATGAGACCTTCTTGACAAACCTCATATAAGTATGAGGTCCCTATGCTCATAAGTTTTTATATGACCCATACATTACATGTTTATGATGCATTTGACAAACTTCCTGTGACGGTTAGGATGAGTCACATGAGGTCTTTGTTCAAGTCTTACATTAGAGGCTATTTCTTCTTGTTATTTATCATTTCTGATAATTTCACCAAGTTCTAAGCATAGGCCTAATTCCTAGCCCTGGAAAAGTGTCTCAAATTTCAGGATTGCTGGCATAGAACTACTTGAAAAAGAATGTAGTCACTAGGAGGTCTTGCTGTGAGAGAGGTTGGAGGCTTTAAGTCACATCGAGGGCTTGTTATGGGAGCGACTAGGGGTTTAGGTCGGTAAAAATGCAATGGTTGGGAACTTGGAGTGGGTGGTTAGCCCTTATGGGTCTTGTAACTCCCCAGGAAGGTCAATTTGGATTTTTGGTGTGTTGATTCCACTTTTGTAACTATGCAGGGGGAGTTGAATCATATCATAGTAAATCTTTGTCACGTATTTACCCCAATGGACTACATAGATTAGGTAAATGTGGGATGAGGGTGTTACAGAGTGTTTTGAGAGCATGGTTCACTCCTTGGACTAGATGAGAGAAATATGGTTGTCATGCATGCATGTCAGTTGAATATGCATTTATTGTGTATGTTTTTTGTCCATGTGGATGTATGCATGAATTGTTGTAGTTATAGTTTTCGTGCATGGGGTCATGGTATGCGGTTGGTATGGTCATGCATGGTAACTAGATAATGACCCAGGTGATGTTTATATATTGCTATGATCATGTTTACACATGTATTTTGCTAATCTAGTTGACCTTTCAAACAAGATATCCTCCCGTGAACTATATGAGGTATGTTCATTATGTTTATACTTTGGTTTAGCTAACATGATATACTTGTAGGAAGAAGAGAAAATATCGCTAACAAGAGGATAGTCTATAGTTCACGAGATTCTTCCTATATATTAGACATGGGGACTTAATTGACAAAGAAATAATACCATACCATGTGTATTCATATTGGGGCATAAAAAAAGAGGGAAAAATAAGATAACATATTGAGCATTTAATAGGGGGTAAAGGGTTTTTATATGTTCTATAGAAATATGTGTATTATAAGGTATTGTTTATGTAAATACACTAGCCACACAAAGGAAAAAAATAAGTGGGATGGATAAATAGAGGTTCAAGAGTATTGTGGGACTATCAAAAGTGGAAGGGAGAAAGAAAAAACTATGGTAATATTAGGTCCACAGTAGCCTAATATGGAAACCTATGGCCCTAGTATTAGCATGCAATTCATGGTAATGTTAAACTATTAAAGTGAAAGTGACATTCTCCTTTATCTTTCATTTTCATCATTTTACTTAAATTTTTAACATTATCCTGAAATGAATCACGATGTTTAAGAGTGGTTGCGACCTCATTATATTTCACATGGAGAAAGTAGAATTTTAGATCTCACTCAAAATCCAAGAGACTTATTAGTTTTTCACGATTTCAAGATTTGCAAAATTGCAATGTTTTTATTGGATTTTGTCATGTACTAGGATATGAAACTCATATTTAATCAAGAGAACCAACCCTCTATGTACCTTGATGTTAGTGAAATTGGTTTTAAAAATCCTGTATCATGACCCTACTAAAAATGTAACTATCCCTCAAACAAAACCTTGACTTCACATGCTATGTTTTCTCTATCTTATGTTAATGCTTAGAGGGTGATATGAAACGATTTTGATGGTGTGTTGGTATTTGTTGTAATGTGATTTTTGTAGATGCTATAGGCTAACCAAAGCCTATTTTTTTATGTATTTTCAGTTAAGAGATGGATTTCAATCAATTTTATTTTTGTTATGTGCACCCTTACTTGCTATATATATGATAACTTACAATTTTTGGACCTATGGTTGATGAATATTATAACTACTATATGAATATTTTATATGGCTTAATCGATGTTTTTATATTTTTTATCACAAATTCACTCCCAAATTCGTTCCCAACATGGGAGCTTTGGGAAACGTCACTTCTCGCTCCTGCTTCTACTCGCACTTTCCACTTCTACTCTTGTGTCCCACTTCTTCTCCCACTCCTAATAATCCTTGCTCCAAAAGATATATGTATCACATTACTAATACCTCTATGATCTATGTGTAATGTGTGTGTCAATATTTTTAACCTATTGCTAAGCTAGTGATCCTCCCAATGATGGGGCATTAGAGAAGATAACATGTATGGCACCTTCACCCTTTCTTTACATTAGTGATGAACATGCACCTAGTCACTCCATTAATCAAAGGATTAGTGATCACGCAACTCACCTTGAGCATAGGAGAACCATGTCTTCTGCTTTAGCAGAGCATGTGAAGAAAACCAATCATCATGTTTGTATCGAGGAGGCTAGTGTTATTGCTAGAGTCTCGCATTTCCATCATTGAAAATTTAGGGAAGCCCTTGAGATTCAAAAAAGGCCGAACAATATCAATAGAGAGGATGGATGGAAGATTAGTAGTTGTTGGATCCTAGCCCTCCCTTCCTAGTCGTATTCTTCCCTTCTCCCCCCCTCGCCCCCCAGGTTATAGTTTGTTCTTGTTTTCTTTGTAGTAAATTTCCCATTGTTTTCCCCTATCTGGTGCCCTTTGTTCTTTAAGGAGTAGTTGATATAGTTTGAGGTATTTTAATAACATTTTGTTTATGCTATTAGTTATATACTAATAATTTTAACTTAATTAATAAAATAAAAATAATCTTGAAATCAATCTATGACAATATGCTAATTTAACACTTAAAATAAATAATTATTTAAAATATTCTTTCTAACCCTTAAATCACTCTTATATTTATATATTTATATTTAGTTAATAACTTTTATGACTAACTATTAATTTAATATGAATTTATTTTAATATATATTTGTAACTAATTTAATAACAAACTGGCTAAGAACCCTCTTAAGAAAATCTCTAGGGCTGTGGCTCTCGCCATCAAGTCTAGTAACTCAGTGGGTTCCCTGTCCCGCAAGCTCATTGAGAGCAATTCCATCGCTCCGAGAATCTATGGGTTGCCTAAGATTCATAAGGAAGGGGCCCCACTGAGACCTATCGTCAACACCATTGGTGATCCAACCTACGTTCTAGCCAAGTTTATGGCTCTGAAGCTTAAGCCCCTGGTGGGCCGCACAGAGTCCTTCATAAAGGACTCGGCATCCTTCATCGAGGAGCTTAAGGATATTAAGCTTGACCCGAAGGACATTCTGGTCAGCTTGATTTGGTCTCCTTGTACACTTGCATCCCTATTAAGGAGGCTATGGAAGTGATCTATCGCCTAACAAATCCGGACACCGCGCATCTTGTTGAGGTATGTCTCACTTCCACGTTCTTCTGTTTCGAGGGTGAGTTCTTCGAGCAGACTTGTGGTGTTGCCATGGGTTCCCCCCTCTCTCCTATTGTAGTGAATCTTTTTATGGAAAATTTCGAGGCCAAGGCTTTAGCCTCAACTCGTCTTGGTCCTAAGCTTTGGAAAAGGTATGTAGATGACACAATGTCATCTAGTCCCATGGCCATGAGGAGCTTGATCATTTTTTCAATCACCTCAACGGTCGGTCCTCGGCGATTAAGTTCACCATGGAAAAAGAGGCTAATGGTAGCCTCCCTTTCTTGGATATTCTGATTTCTAGGAAGAAGGACAGCTCTCTCTCCCACTCTGTGGGAGAGAGAAAACGCACATTGAGCAGTATCTTCATGCTGAGTCCCATCATTTCCATGCTCAGAAGATGGTTGTTCTTAATACCTTGGCTACGCGTGCACTCAGAATCTCGGAAAATGAGAGTTTGGACAGAGAGAGATCCCATCTCCGTGATGTCTTTGAGGAAAATGGATATAGTAGGCGTCTAGGTCAGAAGGCTTTCCTTAAAGCCTCCAAGAATGCTTTATTAAAGAAAGAACCTAAGGAGCATCGTCTAGGTGTCCATCTTCCCTATGTCCAAGGGACCACGGACAAGATTGCTCGTATCCTTAGGAGGTTTGATATTCCCTCAACCTTCAAACCCTTCAGGACCATTCGTAATTCCCTTCGGTCGGTGAAAGACCTTGTTAACCCTAAGGACATGAAGGGTGTTTATTTGATCCCTTGTTCATGTGGGACTCCCTATATAGGGGAAACAGGGCGCTCCATCCAGCAAAGAATTTGTGAACATGCAGCAGACCTGAGGCATAGGAGAACTAAATCTTCTGCCTTAGCTGAGCATGTTGACAAGACGAAGCACCATGTCTGTATTGAGGAGGCCAAGGTTATTGCCAAGGTTGCTCAGTTCCATCCTCGCAAATTGAGGGAAGCTAATGAAATTGAGCGAAGGCCTAATAATCTCAACAGGGATGATGGCTGGAAGTTAAGTAGATGTTGGATCCCTGCCCTTTCTTAGGGCTTCTTCCCTTCCCCCCCCCCCTGTGTTGGTCTAGGGTGCATTCATCGTTCTCCCTGGTACCTTCCGTTCCGCCTTGTTCTTGGTGTTTTTTGCCTCCTGTTTCTCCTTGTCGTTTTTCCTATTTGATGGTTCCGTTGTCCTAAGTGATCTTATCGGTTTTATATACTGTTAATATGGTTTTATATCGTTAGCTATTTCTTAATATTATTATCTTTATCCTCTCTATTTCTCGTATTATTCTTCTTTATTTTTATTTTTGGAGGTATGGTGTCTTGAGTTTTTTAATTTGATTGGTTGATTTGTTTATTTAATATATTTATAGAGTGAATTTTATCGACATGTTTCTTATTTCATTTTTAGGTTTATTCTCTAAATTATTAGTCTTATGTTTTTTTGGCTGCTTTTTCTTTTATTCTTATTGTTATTGCTATTTATTATTTTTTATATATATTTATTCAATTTTATAATATTAGTATTAATTAATGAATTAAATAATTTTATAAACAAGCTATAATGTTATATTAGTATTAATTAATGAATTAAATAATTTTATAAACTAGCTAGTATAACATTAGAATAATTAACTAAAGAAATAAACTACTCACTTACTTTTTATAAGAACTAACCGTTAAATTAATTTTCACCTCAACAAACTCATAATATTAAGAATAATCAATGAATTAAATAAGCACCTTACGCACCATTAAAAATTAGTTATCTTAAGTTTTACCTTAACATAATATATGACCGACGGCCTAGAATTATGATTAGAAAGTTGAGTTTACTTACTTACCTAGGTTAGTTAATTCCATAATAAAAAACTTGAAATAATAATAACGTCCTTTATATCCATTATAATTATTTAATGTAGCAACCTAATTTTAGTATATTTTTTGAATAAATAAACTTGTTGTACCTATTTTTTCTTATTCCCATAGATATAACATTATATTAATATTATTAATTAGTTTGCTCTAATAAACCTTAGGTTGTTAGTTTTATTAATTTAATTATTAAATGATTTTCTCTGAAATAGTGGTTATTTATGTATTTATTTGAACCTAATTTTCTCATTTCCTTTATTTATTAATATTATTGTTACTATGAAATAAATAAAATATTCATAATAATAGTATTAAATGACAGTAATATTAAAACAATAATATTAAATTTTACTGAGGTCATTATTTTAAGGAGGTATTTCGCTTTTAAATTTAGATGGACCTGATTTTAAGTATTTCAATGAATATTAT